>JARYGA010036788.1:0-44730 GCA_030545235.1 Helianthus tuberosus | reverse complement strand
TCGCTGTTTTCGTATGTTTGTAAAGTGTCGTCGAAAATATTATACACTTGTATATAAAGTGTCTTTATATTAAATACGTGTTTCGTTTTACAGATTTTCTCGAAAAAAGGGCAGAGTTTCCTCTGTTTTTGGACGCCCCGATAACTAAAGTGTCGTTATTTTTATCAAGATTCAACAATTCAACACATAATATATATAGAGTTTACGTGAATTATATTAAAACGCCAAGTATGAAAACCAAATTACTAAATGTAAACCGTTAGTCGGGTCGAGCTCATTTGCCACGTATGTAATTAAGAACTAGTTAATGCAAATAATATTCGTTCTAAATATTTTACCGAATCTTCCTGTCGAACATCGGACCGTTACTGAGTTGACCGAGTCAACTGAGTTGACTCGGTTTGACTGTGCTGAGCGAGTTGACTCTGTTTGACCGAGTCAACCGAACCGAACCGTCTGACTGAACCGCAAGACTTGACCCGCGAGACCCATACGCGCATCTGAACCGAAATCCGAACCAGAATCATTTACTGTTGTTGACCGGCCGATCTGCTGACGACCCGAGTTGACTCGGGTGTTGACCGAGTCAATCGAGTTTGACCCGAAAAGAAATTAGAACATATTGAACCGGACCAACGTAACCACTCCACTGTCGTTGATAATTCTGATGATTTCATTGCCGCCGTCGACCACCCAGCAGCACCTTATCGGAAAACATGTCGGACAGAAACAATGACCACCGGGCCGAGACAAGGACCGGCGGTCCGAGTCTCTGACCGCCGCTGACCACCACCACTATCGGTTCTCTCTCCCTTCTCAACCTCCTTCTCTGTCTTGCATCCTCTCTCTCACTTCCGATCTTCTCCGATCTTCGTCGCCGGGAACAAGGGGCTGGGGGTGTGGGTGTTTCGCTTGAAAAGCCACCGGCATCGGCGCCGGTTCCGGTCGTCATGACCAGCTGAACGAGAGGAAGAGAGAGGTACCTGTGAGGGTTTTATGCTTTTGATTGTCCTTGTGTAGTAATCGAGAGGTTTGATTTGTGGAGGTTGTGGTGTTTATATGTGCAATCAAGAGTGGAAGGGTGAAGCCAGGTGGGTGTATGTCAAATGAGAGCTTCAATCTCCATTTTTTTTTTGTGTGTGTATGCAGTAGATTCGAAAAGTAGGGGGTGTTTTATAGAAGGGATGAGTTCTATTGTCTTTCATGTATTCAGTCTACATTCAGGTCAAACATTTTACTTGGTTACATGCTTTATCCAATGACCTAAGATCTCTTGTAGAGATTTATTGTAGATTTCATTAGATCTTGATGAGATTACTCAGATTTTGTTAAGATTTTTAAGAAATAGATCTAATTATGTGCAGGTTTAGGTTTGTGGTTTTTGGGCTTGGGCCCAAGCCCCACAAGCCCATCTTATGTGTAAGTGGCCCGTAAATCCTACGAGACCCGATATCGCGACCCAAACTTCATGGGTATAAAATATTCGTGTAACATCCATATTTGTCGGCGTTGTCAGTATTTTGTACGGTATCAGTCCGTTGTCGCGTAATATTCAGCATATTTTCTGTAAATCACCACACGCGCACTGTATAGCTGAACAAACGTTTCTGGGCACTCCAAGGGCCTGTTTAAGTTAATTAGCGTCGTAAATACTATTTATTATCGCGTTAATCACTTGTTAATCACGTAATTAAGGGCGTAAATTACCGGTTGTCACATTCTCCCCCTGTTAATAAAATTTCGTCCTCGAAATTTAGACTACGTCAACTCCTTAGAGTTACGTTATGCGTATAAAATACGAATAGTACCAAAGTGAATGATCATGAAATCGAATCAAGACTTATTCGAATGATGTGAATTCAAGGACGTATCACAAGATACAAATGAATTCTAGAAATGATTGCATTCAATAAATGAATTTAGATTTCAACAAGCTCAAATGTACTAGTTTGCATGAAACGCTCGATCATGATCAGCGCAAGCTGCAAGTTCTACCGACGCCACAAGGTGTCGTAGTGAATGAAACAATTCAAATATAGCGGTGATCGAACAAGTATCACCTGTGTTTTGCATAAAACGCTCAATCATGATTAGCCCAAGCTACAAGTTTGTACTGACACCACAAGGTGTCGAAATCAACAAACTACTTGATGGAGTCGTAGACCAAACAAATCTACCACGACTCGGAACAATGAAACGCTTGTTAAAACGAATTCGAATATGATGCTTTCAATACACCATATTGTGTCTTGAATTGAATACGTGTAATGAACAAGTTCAAACAATTGAATTTGATTTCGCCGCAAGCCGACAATAAATACATGTATCGACAAGAAAACTTTTGGCATGTTCACAACGAAATACCATGTATGTAACTTGAAAAAGAAATGAATTTTCAAGAAAATGTGTTGACTTGATAACAAAGAAGCCAACAATTTCAATAATGCGGGTCATTCGAATCACAAATCAATAATTAGATTTAGCGAAATAATATTTGAACTTTGATGAAACGCTTTATTCGAAACAAAACCACATGCGTAACAAACGATGCATGCGTAACATATGAATTTTCAAGAAATGAAGCAAATGAATATTCGCTATACTGAAAGAAATGATCGTGACACAATGACCATTATGAGGAGTAGAGATACGAAAATCTACTCAGTAAATGTGAAAGTCGAAATTTCAATAAAAGAAATTTGAGGACTTTACCTGGGGTTGCATGTGATAACTGGTTGTTAGGTGACATTACCATTGAATGTCGAATATAGCGTACTCGTCGTTAGCTGAAATAGGGGAATACGGTGACTTGCGTCTTTTCCTTAGCATGACTCGTGTCGTTTGTAGGACCGCGTGCCAACTGCCGCTTCCTGATCGATAGTCGCGTGTGACGTACTTCAACCTCCGTTGATGTATAGCTTAAGTCTCACGTATGCCTGTGCGCTAGCGTTTCGTTTTGCGTAGAATGTGATGCACTCCGACATCTGTTGACGTAAAATTTGAGTTCTATGTATTCTCGTGCACTAGCGTTTCGTTATGCGTAGGCTGCCTGCTCGGGAAGTTAAAACATCATAGACAATATGTATAATTGTGTGTGCCCGAATTAATATTTGCAGTTCCTACGTGATGACCTTTAATGAATTTCAACATAAGTTTCCGAAGGTCTTACATGTATGTTTCCTAAATTCTCAGAGTTTCGTGTACTGTATGCGACTGTTTTGTGTACTGTGTGTAAAACACCACTTTAGCGTATGTTTGAAAACAAAATCCTGACTGTTTGTTTTTCGGCAACGGTTGGAGACCATATTCGAGTACTAAGCGTTCTGTATGTATTCAACGTTTGAATAATCTAAGTCCCCAGAGAAATATGAGGTTAGAGCCCTAGGTATTCTTTACAGAGAACCCTATTCGCTGTAACCTATAGCTCTGATACCAATCTGTCACACCCCGAAATATCAGAGCATTGGCGTGACTGGACTGGTATCTTCATTGCACAGCGAAAGCAAATAAGCTAAGTCTTTTAGAAAATGAACGCCACTAAGTACTCGACTCCAGATGGTTTTCCTATTCCAACCGTGCCATAACTTTGAAAAGCAACCTGAGAAAGAAACATGCGAAAAATCAACATAAAGTTGAGCGAGTTCATAGTTTGTTTGTAAAAGATTTGAAATAAATCTTTTGAATGACCGGTTTTTGTTGTGTTGTTGAATGTTTAAATACTTGAATGTTTAAATACTTGAATGAAAACATGGTATGTAACTCATAAAACGTATCTGTAAATGAGTATTATGAATGTTTGAATGTATCTTGTAAATGAGTATTATGAATGTTTGAATGTATCTCGCCACCGAGCACTATAAATGTTTGAATGTATCTCGCAACCGAGCACTATGAATGTTTGAATGTATCTCGCAACCGAGCACTTTGACTGTTTGAATGTATGAGATCGCTAGTGGTTTGCAAGGCCACTAACATGTGTCACGACATAGGAAGCCACCAAACCTAGGCATTTTTGTCACCTTGACTGAGACACAGAAGCACTCATTGGTAGAAGTAGGCCAAGAGTGGGGTTGCCTGAAACCCATTAGATCTAACCTTTTGTTCCGCGGTCTGAATGTATACGTTGATTAATGGTGCTTATGGTACCCTATTCTAGACATGATCTAGAATGTTTCACTTGAATGTTTCACTTGAATGTTTCACTTGAATGTTTTACATGAATGTTTTTGTACTCCATCTTACCATTTGTACTTGTATTTTTATGAATTTTGAACACTAGAATGCATGTGTATGTACTTTTCGAAAAATACTTTTGCTTGAAAAACCGGTATAGAACATAAGCTTTTTCGTAAACCATTTATGCCCGTTAAAACTTGTTTGTAAAATGGTTTAGAAATATGTAATTCGTGTTTATTGAAAACTTGAATGCTTTGCAAAATGTGCTTGTCTTTCCACCCCGAAAACATTTATAAAAATGTAAAACTGTAAAAAGGTGGGGTTATGAACTCACCTGAATATTCCTGTGCAAAGCTAGCTAATTTACGACTTCGTGATGTCGTTTTCAAGGCTCGACTTGCTAGCGTGCATTCTACAGTATTCCTAACACGGAATATCTAATAAGTTTCTAAATAACGCAGTAACTAACTACGTGTAATCGAGCTCTACCGAATCGTTGACCGAACGATATGACGGTAAATTGTCAACTTAAAAGAAGCGAAGAAGTTATACTTGTTAGCTCGTTTTGAGAAGTCGTATGTTGATATAAAGGAATATTCGTATGAAAGTAATATATAATAAACTTGTATTATATATATTGCGTCTTGTATATTTTTGCCAAAATATATGTATATGCCGTTTCGGCGTTCGTAATAAACATAAAATATTATATTTATTTGCGAAAGTAACATCGAGTTGTTTGAAGTTTCAAATAAATATAAAACTATATTTATTTTTTTATAAAACGAATTCGTGTTGTACGATGTCTGAAATAAATAGATGAGTTATATCTATTTTATAAAAGAATCGTTGTCTTTGTTTGACGTTCGAAATAAATTTAATAACTATATTTATTTGTTGTCGAAAGAAACTTCCGTATCGTTGTTTTCGTATGTTTGTAAAGTGTCGTCGAAAATATTATACACTTGTATATAAAGTGTCTTTATATTAAATACGTGTTTCGTTTTACAGATTTTCTCGAAAAACGGGCAGAGTTTCCTCTGTTTTTGGACGCCCCGACAACTAAAGTGTCGTTATTTTTATCAAGATTCAACAATTCAACACATAATATATATAGAGTTTACGTAAATTATATTAAAACGCCAAGTATGAAAACCAAATTACTAAATGTAAACCGTTAGTCGGGTCGAGCTCGTTTGCCACGTATGTAATTAAGAACTAGTTAATGCAAATAATATTCGTTCTAAATATTTTACCGAATCTTCCTGTCGAACATCGGACCGTTACTGAGTTGACCGAGTCAACTGAGTTGACCGAGTCAACTGAGTTGACCGAGTCAACTGTGCTGAGCGAGTTGACTCGGTTTGACCGAGTCAACCGAACCGAACCGTCTGACTGAACCGCAAGACTTGACCCGCGAGACCCATACGCGCATCTGAACCGAAATCCGAACCAGAATCATTTACTGTTGTTGACCGGCCGATCTGCTGACGACCCGAGTTGACTCGGGTGTTGACCGAGTCAACAGAGTTTGACCCGAAAAGAAATTAGAACATATTGAACCGGACCAACGTAACCACTCCACTGCCGTTGATAATTCTGATGATTTCATTGCCGCCGTCGACCACCCAGCAGCACCTTATCGGAAAACATGTCGGACAGAAACAATGACCACCGGGCCGAGACAAGGACCGGCGGTCCAAGTCTCTGACCACCGCTGACCACCACCACTATCGGTTCTCTCTCCCTTCTCAACCTCCTTCTCTGTCTTGCATCCTCTCTCTCACTTCCGATCTTCTCCGATCTTCGTCGCCGGGAACAAGGGGCTGGGGGTGTGGGTGTTTCTCTTGAAAAGCCACCGGCATCGGCGCCGGTTCCGGTCGTCATGACCAGCTGAACGAGAGGAAGAGAGAGGTACCTGTGAGGGTTTTATGCATTTGATTGTCCTTGTGTAGTAATCGAGAGGTTTGATTTGTGGAGGTTGTGGTGTTTATATGTGCAATCGAGAGTGGAAGGGTGAAGCCAGGTGGGTGTATGTCAAATGAGAGCTTCAATCTCCATTTTTTTTTTGTGTGTGTGTATGCAGTAGATTCGAAAGGTAGGGGTGTTTTATAGAAGGGATGAGTTCTATTGTCTTTCATGTATTCAGTCTACATTCAGGTCAAACATTTTACTTGGTTACATGCTTTATCCAATGACCTAAGATCTCTTGTAGAGATTTATTGTAGATTTCATTAGATCTTGATGAGATTACTCAGATTTTGTTAAGATTTTTAAGAAATAGATCTAATTATGTGCAGGTTTAGGTTTGTGGTTTTTGGGCTTGGGCCCAAGGCCCACAAGCCCATCTTATGTGTAAGTGAGTGGCCCGTAAATCCTACGAGACCCGATATCGCGACCCAAACTTCATGGGTATAAAATATTCGTGTAACATCCATATTTGTCGGCGTTGTCAGTATTTTGTACGGTATCAGTCCGTTGTCGCGTAATATTCAGCATATTTTCTGTAAATCACCACACGCGCACTGTATAGCTGAACAAACGTTTCTGGGCACTCCAAGGGCCTGTTTAAGTTAATTAGCGTCGTAAATACTATTTATTATCGCGTTAATCACTTGTTAATCACGTAATTAAGGGCGTAAATTACCGGTTGTCACAGTGAACTCGCTCAACTTTGTTGTTGACTCTCTGTTACATGCCTTGCAGGTCGTTAGGTATCTATGGAGCTTGCATGGGAGTGGAGAGGAGTCGTTGTGGGACATGGACGACTGTGTGCCATTCTAAACATTTGACACATATAAACTTATGTTGGGTTTACATACTTATGCTTCCACTAAACACGTAACTATGTTATGGTTTTGAACACCTTTCGTATTGATGAATGACTTTTATTTATTACTTACAATGTTCAATATGATTGGTGGCTTGATCCTGGTCAGTCACGCCTCCAAGCGATGATACTCCGCGTGTGGATTTTGGGGGTGTGACAGATTGGTATCAAAGCCATTGGTTATAGTGAACTTGGTTTTAATAAAGGAAATTTTTTTTGTTAAAACCAGACTATAACCTGAACAGTGCTCAACGATCCACAACGAAGCTTCGCTCCACGTGCAAGACTCGACACAATAGGTGATATGGTTTATGTTTACATTGCCGATTTGCTAGATTACATAGAACTTTGCTCATGGTATGCTTAGATAAATGTAGCAACTGTTGATTAAAAACACATGTGTGCTTACTCTCTTCTGTCATCGCACTTTCGCGAACCTTTCTCACTCATATTCCCTTCGATGTGAAGATCATGAGTGTACGTGTGAACCTAACTCAAGCCCAGTTGACGGCTCTTATCAACGAACAAGTTACGGCAGCACTCGCAGCCGCTCAGGCAGGAGGTATAACCTGCTATTCCGAACCTATCCTAGGATGTTAGATCCTACTCTCATGACCCAACTCTCGCGCTTAACCCAGTCTTTTCTTCCTCGCGCAACAAGGTCAGAACGCTCAGCCACCTGTATGCATATTCAAGACTTTTATGGACTGTCATCCACTGGTTCGAGAAGCTCGAATTGGTCTTCGAAATGTGTGAATGCCCCGAGGCTCGTAGGGTGAAATATGCCACTGGTACTCTCGAAGGCACTGCGCTAACTTGGTGGAACGCGCAAGTTCAGATGCTGGGGCTGGCGGCTGCTAATGCCACCCCATGGAATGATTTTAAGGAACTAATCAAACGTGAATACTGTAGTCGTGATGACATCCACAAGTTGGAAGTGGAGTTCTTTAACCTGAAGATGACGGGGTCAGAGATAGAAGCGTACACGAAACGATCCAACGAACTGGCAGTGTTATGTCCAACTATGGTGGATCCTCCCATCAAGCACATTGAGCTGTACCTCAAAGGCTTAGTACCAGAGATACAAAGTCATGTGACTTCTACCAACCTTTCCACCATCCAGGATGTTACTCGTCTTGCTCATCGTCTCACAGACCAAGCAGTGGAACAGAACAAGCTGCCTAAGCGTATTGGTGCTGCTACTACTGTTACTACTTCTGCTATTCCCAGTGACAACAAGCGAAAATGGGATGGAACCTCCAGCAAGGGTTCAACTTCAGTTCAGTCCCAGGCACAGCAGCGAAAGATTGATGATTATCAGAGCCCTGGTCAGCAATCTTCTGGTAGTCAAGGGCAGGGTGGATATCGAGGAAATCACCCAAAGTGCAATACATGAAACAGACACCACAGTGGTCAGTGCAACAAGGGTCATTGTCAGAGGTGTCTCAAGATGGGGCATGAAGCCAAAGATTGTAGAAGCTCACGTCCTGCAAACCAGAACCGACAACAGTAGCCACAAGCACCACAGAATCAGCAGCAACAGCAGGGTAACAAGGGATGCTATCAGTGTGGTGCTGAAGGTCACTTCAAGAGACACTGCCCACAGTTGAACCAGAACCAGAATCAGAACCACAACCAAGGAAACGGGAACAATAGTGGAGACAACAACGGGGGTAATAACGATGGCAATGGTGCCAGGGGTCGAGTGTTCGTGATTGGTCAGAATGATGCTAGGCCCCAACATTGTGATGGTTTCAACATCGTTATTGGTATGGATTGGCTACCTCAACATCGAGCAGAGATTCTTTGCAAAGAAAAGATCGTCCGCATTCCTCGTGCTGGTTAAGAACCCTTGGTAATTCATGGTGACAAGCTCCTGGAGTGTGACACCTGGGTCACTGCAACCATTAAACAAATACCAAACAAATGAAATATTGTATTTCATACTTGGGATTTGTATAAATATGAGGATCATTTGCACATATCAATTTTTATTCAATTTCAAACTCTATATCACTTTCTGGAGAGTTATACGCAAACCGGTGCGTAAAAAATACTCCGGAACATCAACATATGCTTAACATACCTTAAATAACCCTTACATAACTTAGAAATAAGTTTTGAAGGCTTGGGTATGGCAAAAACAAGTTAATTCGCTTACAGGGACTAAACTTGACAAACTGCGAAAGTATGCCAATTTCGACTGTAACGAACATTCTGGAACATGACCATAAGTTAAACATACCATAAATATCCTTTACATAGCTTAGAAATAGGCTTTGAGGGGTTCGGTGTGCTAAAATAAACTTTTGGGTCATTCAGGGACTAAAAGCGTCAAAAAGTGCATAAGTTTGCACTTTTGCGCATAACTTACGTTCCGAATACATCCGGACATCCAAAAATTTATGTAAGCACTAAAATATTTTATTTTAGTGCTTGGCATAAGAAAAATCCATTCGTCGCGTCATTTGGATCGTTTTTCGCGCTAATGCGCATTCCGTCGTAATTTAGCGAACATCGCGATCGTACGGCCAAACGAACCGACACCCGAGATATTTTTGAACACATTTTAAGTTCCCTATACTTTAACTTCATTTTAGAGCTTGGAAATGGGGTTAATGGGCCTTAAACGTGTCGGAAATGGCCTTATTACACAACAGGGACCAAAACTGCCAAAAATCAAACTTTCTGGTCTGCAAGGTGCTTGCGCACCTCAACACAAAACACGTTGCGGTGCGCAAGCAGGGGCCAGATGCAGCAAATCATTTTAACAGCCTGTTTTCAGCCTTTAAACACTCCCCAAAGGCCAAACGCCACATGTCAATCTCTTGTGGTGGGCAAAATGATGCACCATAACATTCCAACACTTGTACGGATGGGATTCGATCACGTTATTCGAGAAACGATCTTAACGGCTCTCCGAAAACTATAAATACCCAACCCACTTCATTGCAAAACCCACTTGAAATCTGAGATTTCTCTAAGTTGGGGTGTTTCATCACCTCATACCTGAGAATACTTGGATTATCAATCTTGCGAGGACCCTTTGTAAGTGTTCCTTCGTTCTTTTATCGCTTTTCTAGTCTGAAAGTCGAACTTTGTTTGACTTTCTGCATTGACCAGTTTATGGTCAATGCGAAGTTCATTTCAACTTCATAACGTGAGCGTGATCACGATGGTTATAGTCCCTAGTGACTATACCTACTGATTACCACGTTATCCAGGCTCAGTGACGAGTCGTAGTTTCGGCCAAAATGCGTGTTATTGTGTATTTTGTAACCAAACTACTTTTAGGTATCAAAACCATTTGTTTTGATACCAAACCTGTTTTCTAAACTTAGTTAAGCATGTTTTAACATGCTTAGCTCGTCACTTTTAGTTTAGTGCTTATATAGGGTCGTAAGGTAAGCGATCTAAACAATCGCTTATACTTTCGAACCCGACCCGTTTGGTCGATCATTAAGATCCGACCAAGCACATTAAGTGACCATAGTATATAGGGAATAACCTTACGAGGTTATACCTTGTGGTCACGGCGTTTAGTTAGTTGTATGATAGGTAGTTTATATGCCTTAGGTAAATGACCAAAATGCCCTTTTTACGCCAAAATTCATTTTAAGCATATGTAACATAACTTTTGGTATCTAAACTGATTTGGTAACAATATTAGACATGTTAAGGCATATTTTACTTGTCATAGGACTAGTTAGGCATTCCGAACGCGTTTTACACGAACGACGCGTTAAAGTAGCATAAGCTACCTAAACGGGTCGTAATGGGTCGTAAGCACTTAGGTTAGGTTTCATTGTAGTATGAAGGCCTTGTTAAACCATATTACATGAGTTCCCCTACTCATTTGTTTTACGAGCCTCATTCTATCCGATCTTCCGATTTAGGTCCGGTTTATTAACATAGATACCTATATTAGGTGTCGTTTGATATCCGTGATCTCTAGCATTGTTTGGTTGTTACTCAAGGACTACTAAGAAATCTCAAGTGAGTACATAGACCCCTCTTTTACTGTTTTCCAAACATTTTGGGGTGGAACACATGTGCCTACTTGTTACTTTCATGCTTTCCTGTTTTCACATTATATACATCCTATGTTCATTAGTACATTTATAGTACATGATTTCATTACATTTTATGCTATGTATGCCCATTGTGTGCGTACTTAGTACATTATTTTACATTACATTTTATGCTATGTATGCCCATTGTGTGCGTACTTAGTACATTATTTTACATTACATTCTATGCTATGTATGCCCATTGTGTGCGTACTTAGTACATTATTTTACATTACATTCTATGCTATGTATGCCCATTGTGTGGGTACTTAGTACATTATTTTACATTACATTTTATGCTATGTATGCCCATTGTGTGCATACTTAGTACATTGTTTTACATTACATTACATGCTATGTATGTTCATCATACTTAGTACATTCGTTTCACATCACATGCTATGTATGTTCATCATACTTAGTACATTTATTATTCATTCACATGCTTACATTTTGATATGATATTTGGTTTGTTTTGATGGATCAATATACATTCATTAACACCGATCACGCCGTTCGTTAGTAGGTAGTGGTACCATAGGAATTGACAACTCCCGTTTCGGACATCCTGGGTAGGTTTGGATGAAAGGAATGAACGAATTCGATATACATAACTTAGATAAACCTTTAATTTTTTTAAGGGTTTATCGCCACAGTCTCAAGGCTTGGATGTATGCATTCTCACAATACCGCATAGATGTCTATATCAGTATAGCATGCATTTGTTCCACAAAACATAGCTTTGATTTAAACCATGTTTTACTTCAATACTTTGTTTTTGTGCATATGGTTTAGTTGATATATTTCACTAGCCATACATATCATTTTGGGTTACACATTACATGATTTACATTTGACACATAAACATTATTGACATTGGTTACACATTACATGATTTACATTTGACACGTAAACATTATTGACATTAGTTATACATTACATGACTTACATCTTGACATAAACATTTTGACATATTATTCAATACATTTGGCAATTGGTTTAAAAATAAACATCTTACGTTGTTGGTTTGGTTTGAGTAAGTGATTTAAGTAACGAGGCGTGTGTAATATGATACAAGCATGGTGGATACGCCGCTGGTACTTCCTATCATGGTTGCAAGAGTCGCTAGGCGCTCCCTAGTCGGTCAACCGGGGAGTTGAGAGTACTCGGCCTAGGCGGAGAGTACACGGGGAGTACTAGGACATGCTAAATTATAAAGAAATTTGTTTTCGAAAATTAAATATATGTTAAATAACATAAATTTACTAATATTTATAACAAAATACGTGAAATTGATATTCATTATTTAATATGATAGGCATAGAAATTATGTTTTATTTTATTTTAAGTCAAACTCAGTCCGAGTTGACCTACTAGGTCCGAAATTGACCGATGTTGACCGCATTTGATCAATTCCAAGTAATTAGTCGGAGTTGAAGAAAGTCGCCTCGGCAGCCTACCTTGTAGCGACTACTCGGGGAGTACTCGGCCTTGGAGACCTTGTTTTACAACCATGCTTCCTATATATAAGTGATTGTATGGTATTACATATCGTAGCGTTATTTGAATCATTTCAATTTGGACATATAACATTTTATACAAATAACATACTTGTCACAAGACATTAATTTACAAACAACTTATTTTATACAAACTCATTTTACATGGTTATTCATTTAACCGTACATTATTCTCTCATTTATACATATCATCTGATCTTATCGTTTTTCAAATGATTTACAAGACAAAGCAAATTACAAGGTTCATGACTAAACATTTTCTCAAACATAAGTCATGAATTCTGTTTTCACAAAACCTATGTATCTCACAGGCATTTTTATGCTGACGTACCTATTTTCACATGTGTTTTCAGGAGATGATGCATAGGACTTATCAAGATACACATAGGCGGACTTGGGCCTTAGTGACAATAAAAGACGCAAGACTAGTTATTTATGTTATGTTTCTTTGATTGTCAAGACATTGTAACTCTTTTAATCAATAAAACAATATTTCAATTTCCATGTGTTATGAAACAATGATTCTGTTACAACACTCCCCGACGTTTCCGCCACGTTTTGTTGTTTTACGTGGTCGGGGTGTGACAGAAAAGTTGGTATCAGGGCTCATGGTTATAGGGAATTAGGTTATTAGTAATGCTTTGACCTAGTCTATAACCTTCCTAGGACCCTAACGCGAGTTTACTTGCGTTTAGTCATAAAACAATACTGTCACCTATCGTTAGGCGACAACCATAACAAGAACACAAATTTCAAAACCGCTTTGAAAACTAATCATCTGTTCTAGGATGATTGATTACTAGGTTTTAAACCCTCTATTGTAAGGTTTTGAACCCTCTATTGTAAGGTTTTGAACCCTCTGTTATAAGGTTTTGAACCCTCTAAGTTTTCAAATCTCGTCAAAGTTTGGGTCGTATAATGTGAACACGTGCAAACTAGAAGAGTGAATGCCTGTACCCTGAGTTTTCTATCGAAGGCTAGAGTGTTCGTACAAATCTGCAGTATCGGACCAGTCACTCTTACCTGGGAACTCTTGGGGTGAGTGTTCACTTATAGGCGAGCATGTCTTCAGTGATACATTAATATGACCTGTTTACTTTGGTTAGTCACCGTCTCATTTGTTTACCTTAAGTAACAAACAAATGATCGCAATTTTCATGCGTTACCATTCTGTTTTGATTATCCAATAACCTTTCACTTGTTTCTTCCTATTTCTTTCATTTCCTTCTAGAATGTCTCTTCCTCTCAGCAACGGTCAAATGTCCGAGCAAACAGCCAAATTTGCCCAGCGAATAAGCGAAGTAGTCCTGAAGACTGTTGAATTAGCTACTGCCATGTATCGTCTCCAGGATGAAGCCACTCGAGAGTCACCAAGACAGGCCGGACCTAGTCAGGTGACAGCACCACCAGCCAAGAAACCAATCGAGGAATCAAAGACCATGGATGAACGATCGCCTAAGAAGTCAAAGAAGCGAAAGGCTTCTCAGAACTTCGCCGTGATCGCTCACAATGGTCAAGCCGTCCCCAACCAACCTGCTCAACCCCCTGCTAGGAAGCCATACAGTGGAACTGCACCCTTGTGCAACCAATGTAACCTTCATCATCATGCTAGGGTGAGGTGCCGCAAATGCCAGATTTGTGGACTTATAGGTCATACAGCAAGGGTTTGCCCAACTGCTGTAACACCTGTGCCTCCACGGCCATCAAACAAATGCCAAACAAATGAAATATTGTATTTCATACTTGGGATTTGTAAAAATATGTGTATCGTTTGCACATATCAATTCTTGTTCGATTCCAAACTCTAAATCGCTTTCTGGAAGGTTATACGCGCACCGATGCGTAAATATAACCAGTTTAATGCAACGAACACTCCAGAATAGTGACATATACTTAACATACCTTAAATAACCTTTACATAACTTAGATATAAGTTTTGGAAGGTTTGGTGTGGTGAAATCAAAGTTTAATCGCTTACAGGGACTAAATTTGACAAACTACGAAAGTATGCCAATTTGAACTGTAACGGACATTCCGGAACATGACCATAAGTTAAACATACCATAAATATCCTTTACATAGCTTAGAAATAGGCTTTGAGGTGTTCGGTGTGCTAAAATAAACTTTTGGGTCATTCAGGGACTAAAAGTGTCAAAAAGTGCACAAGTTTGCATTTTCGCGCATAACTTATGTTCTGAATACATTCGGACATCCAAAAATTTATGTAAGCATGACTATATTATGCTTTAGTGTTTGGCTTGCCAAAAATCCATTCGTCGCGTCATTTGGATCGTTTTTCGCGCTTATGCGCATTCCGTCGTAATTAACCGAACATCGCAACCGTACGGCTAAACGAACCGACATCCAAGATATTTTTGAGCACATTTTAAGTTCCCTATACTTTAACTTCATTTTAGAGCTTTGAAATGGGGTTAACGGGGCTTAAACGTGTCAAAAATGCATCGAAAACCAAGTTTAGGGGCTGCAGGGACCAAAACTGTAATTCAGCCAAACTTAGAAGTAGCGCACCTCTACACTTTTAGTGTAACGGTGCGCTAGCCAAGTTCAGACCAGATTCAGTGTTTGTAACAGCCTGTTTTCAGCTGTTTGATCCATAACCACATGTTCTAAGTTGCTTAGTCAGATGATAAGGACCAATTTTAGCTACCATGAGTTTCCGACAAGTGTACGGCTTTGATCGTGCCCCTTTTCCAAGAAACGATCCTAACGGTTCGGGTATTCCTATAAATACCCATCCACCCCATTGCATAACTTACAAGAATTCTGATTTGAGAACCTCTAAGTTGAAACCATTATTTCATACCTGAGATTCTTGAATCGGGATTAGCATTCGGGGACCCTTCGTAAGTATTCTTTCGTTCTTTTCCTTATTTTATTGCTTTTCGAGTCAGAAAGTCAAACTTTGTTTGACTTTCAGCGTTGACCAGTAATGGTCAATGCGAAGTTCGTTTGAACTTCGCAACGTGAGTGTAATCACGTTGGTCATAGTCCCTTGGGACTATGCCCACTGATTACCACGTTGTTTAGGGTCGTAGGGTAGGCGATCTAATAAATCGCCTATACCTTCGAACTCGACCCATTTGGTCGATCATTAGGATCCGACCAAATACATTAGGTGACCATAGTAGGTAGGGAATAACCTTCCGAGGTTATACCCTATGGTCACATCGTTTGAGTAGTTGTATGATAGGTAGTTTATATGCCTTAGGTAAATTACCAGAATACCCTTTTCATGTATAATTGGTAATTAAGCATATGTAACCTAAACTTTTGTCACATAACTGATTATGTAACATGTTTAGGCATATAACACTTGTCATAGGACTAGTTAGACGGTCCGAACGCGTTTCACGCGCACGACGCGTTAAAGTAGCATATGTTACCTTAATGGGTCGCGATGGGTCGAAAGCAATTAGGTTAGTCTCAATGAAGTATGTAGGTCTTGTTAAACCATATCATATGAGTTCCAATACTCATTTGGTTTACCAAGCCTCATCCTATCCGATCTCCCGATTTAAGTCCGGTTTATTTATATAGTCTTAGATTGCCGACTGATTCCGTGCTCCCTCTAGCTTTGTTTGGTTGTTGTTCAAGACCTCCAAGCATTATCAGGCGAGTACATTATTCCCCTCTTTTACTGTTTTCAACTGTTTTGGGGTGACTCATATGTGCTAAATGTTTTAACAATGATTTCAAGAACGATTACAATAACAATTACAATGTGATTTCAAGAACGATTACAATAACAATTACAATGTGGTTTCGAGAACGATAACAATGGTTTCAAAAACAATTACAATAGTTTCAAGAACGATTTCAATAAAGTGAACAAACTTGTTGGTAGTAGTTACATAACCGATGACATTCATTAGCAATGATCAAGCCGACCAGTATTAGGTTATGGTACCATAGGATCTGACAAATCCCGTTATTCTCTATACCCATGGTTATGTGTGGATATTTTGGGTAACGACTGAATCTGTAAATATTAACTTACCCTTTGGTAAGGGTTTGTTAAGAACGAGAACGAGAGCGAGTTGGAACGAGGAACGCGTCAAGAAGGTTTGAATGTTATTAGAGAATCGACCATAAAGTAGTTTCACAATTAAAACAAGAACGATTTGAACAATTAAAACAAGAACGATTTGAACAATTAAAATAAGAACGACTAGAACGATTTTACAAAATGGGTTAACGATTGGGTAAACATTTGGACATGATTTACATTTGATCATGCATTTACACGAAACATAGTATTGGTTTAAACCAAGTTTTACTTCAATACTTTGTTTTGTGCGTTTCACCTATGGTTTAGTTGATGCATTTCACTAGCCATACATATCATTTTGGTTATACATTACATGGTTTACATTGGTTGGTTTGGTTTGAGTAAGTGATTAAGTAACGATGCGGGTGTAATATGATACAAGCATGGTGGATACGCCGCTGGTACTTCCTATATATAAGTGTTTGTATGGTATTACATGTCGTAGCGTTATTTGAATCATTTCAGTTTGAGACATAGAACATTTTATACAAGTAACATACTTTTCACAAGACATTTATTTACAAACAACTTATCTTATACAAACTCATTTTACATGGTTATTCATTTAATCATGCATTATTCTCTTATTATACATATCACCTGAACTTATTATTTTTCAAATGATTTACAAAGGCAAAGCAAATTACAAGGTTCATGACTAAACATTTTCTTAAACAGAAGTCATGAATCTTATTTTCACAAAACCTATGTACTCGCCAGCATTTCTTTGCTGACCTCGTTTTCACATATGTTTCAGGTATTGTTGGATGATATCGATTGATAAGATGCATGCTCACATAGGACTGGTCAAGGCCTTAGTGACTCAATAACAATGATAGACTATGTTTAATTAGTGTATTTAGATTTCAAGATGATGTAATTATTCAATGTTTAATAAAACGAAACACTCTTTGGTATCCATGGTTATGAAACATTAATTCTGTTACAACACGCCTCGATGTTTCCGCCACGTCTTGTATGTTATACGTGGTCGGGGTGTGACAGAAAAGATGGTATCAGAGCCAATGGTTATAGGGAATTAGGTTATTAGTAATTAGTAATGCTTTGACCTAGTCTATAACTTTCTTAGGACCCTAACGCAAGTTTACTTGCGTTTAGTCATAAAACAATACCGTCACCTATCCTTAGGCGACGACCACAACAAGAACATAAATTTCAAAACCGCTTTGAAAACTAATCATCTGTTCTAGGATGATTGATTACAAGGTTTTGAACCCTCTATTGTAAGGTTTTGAACCCTCTGTTATATGGTTTTGAACCCCTTTTTAATTTTCAAAATCTCGACAAGGTTTTGGGTTTTAAATAATGTGAACACGTGCAAACTGGAAGGGTGAATGCCTGTATTCTGGGTTTTCTGTCTAGGCAAGCACTTCGTATACATCTCATCAGACGCGAGACCAGTTGTGCTTACCTGGGAATTCTTGGGATGAGTGTTCACTTATAGGCGAGCATGTCTTCGCGATACATTATTTTGACCCATTTACTTTGATCAGTCACTGTGTGTCGTTTGTTGCTTTGTAGTAACAAACAAATGACCACTATCCTTGCTTTCATCAGATTTGTTTCATCTCATTCTTTTCGTCTAATTCTCTCACTCGTTTCCTTTCATGTTTCCTCTTTTAGACAATGCCTCCTCGACGCGAAAGCCAGATAGAGACTGCCGAATTGGCAGAAATAATTGCACAACAGATGGCTGCTCAGTTTCCAAACCTCTTTGCTCAATGGATCCAAGCCAACAACAACAACAATGTTACATGCAAATACAAGGATTTTAACCAGGCTAAACCACTCAAGTTTAGTGGTTCTGAAGGGGCGACTGGGCTTCTTCAATGGTTCGAGAGCATTGAGAATACTTTCCGCCACGTGCAGTGTCCTGACAATCGCAAGGTCGAGTTTTCTTCGAGTGTGTTTCAGAAGAGGGCTCTCACATGGTGGAACGGGGTTATGAGGGATCGTGGTGCAGAAGTTGCTCTAGCACAGACATGGGCTGAACTTAGGGCCCTTATGATGAGGGAATTCTGTCCTCGTCATGAGCAGCGAGCGTTGGAGAAGGAATTTGATGAGTTGAAGCAAGATAGTGGTGAGCACAGGGCGTATACTGATAGGTTTGAGGAGTTGAGTCTGCTTTGCCCGACAATGGTTACCCCACTTGACATAGCTATCGAAAGGTACATCGACGGCCTACCTGACTCGGTACAAGACATCCTTACTGGTAGTAGCCCTGCCACACTCCGTCAGGCGATCGAGTTATCTGCGACATTGACTGAGTCGCAGATTCGGAAGAATAAGTTACACAGAAAGGGTGACAAGGGTAAGAAGCAGGGGTCTGACAAGGAGGATAGCAAGAAAGGTCAAAACGAGAAGGGTAAGGAAGGTGAGACGTCAAAGAAATCAAAGAAGCGAAAGGGTGGTCAGAACTTTGCTGTTACAGCACAGACTGCTCAGAATCCGCGGAACCCACCAGCTCAGCCACCTGCAAAGAAAGCATATGCCGGTACCGCACCTTATTGTGCACGCTGCAACGGTCATCACGCAGTACAACAAGCTTGCTGGCAATGCACGACGTGTGGTAAACTTGGGCATTTGGCCAAAGTTTGTCATTTGGGACAAAATCAGGCTGCTCAGGTTCAAGCTCCGGTTCAAGGGAATGCTGTGAGATTCCCACTGGGTTCATGTTTCAACTGCGGAGAGATTGGTCATTTCCGCCACAACTGCCTAAGACTGGTAAATGCAAATGCTAACGCAAACCCGAATGCAAATGTAAACGTCAATGTGAATCCAGCACGTGGTCGAGTGTTTAACATCAATGAGGCACTCAATTATGAAGGAGTGAACAATTAGTATTTTGTTTTTCCTCAGGTTGGAATCTTGTAACATTTACAGACAATGCGGTTGTTATATAAATAAAAATTTGTGGTTTTATTTTTAACTAATGCAATTGTATGAATGTTTGATCCAACCTTATGATGTCAACACAAAGACAAAACTACTCGTGTGGTTCTGACATTTTCATGATCACTTGTGATCTCCTTAAGAACCTCAAACACTTGTTTCTTTTAAATCAAAAGTACCTTATCGTCTTGCACCGTTCGAGATGCAAGAATTATCAAAACAGCTTCAAGAGTTGTCTGATAAAGGATTCATCCGTTCGAACTTTTCACCTTGGAGAAACTTTGTTCTCCTTGTGAAAAGAAAAATGGATCTTTTAGAATGTATATCAATTAACGTAAGCCTGGTAAGCTTACCATCAAGAATCGATATCCCCTACCTTAAATCAACGATTTCTCCGATCAACTACATAGTGTTTCATGTTTTTCCAAGATCGATTTGCGTTTTGGGTATCATCAACTTTGTATTCTCGAAGAAGATATTCCCAAAACGGTTTTCTGCACGAAGTATGGCCATTACGAGTTTACAGTCATGCCTTTTGGGTTGACAAATGCTCCAGCCAGCTTCAAGGACTTAATAAATAGAGTCTGCAAGTCTTATTTGGATCAGTTCGTCATTGTTGTTATCAATGACATCTTGATCTATTCATGTCTCGAGCCGATCACAATCAACGCCTTCGTTGACATCGGAGCCCTGAATGAATTCCTTGTACACTTTAAAATGTACAATACAACTCAATTAGGACAAACCGAATTCCTTTTAAGATCTTCCTATCTTCATAGTTAGATTCTTGAAAATATTTAAAGTGCCAAAGGAAATCCACGGATTGGGTTCCTGGTATGCTTTAAATACCCGTGTCCAAAGATAACAAATTAAAGGTCAAATTGAACGATTATGCAATTGAACGAGTATGCAATTATGCGATTATGTGTTTATGTGTTATGTGTTCTCCTCTATGTTTTTGTGTTTTTATACTCTGGATAATTCGTTATCCAAATCCTCGCAGGATCTTTCATATCTTCATATGAGGGATTCGTAGCAGGATAGTCAAAAGGTACTACCTTAAATTCTTAATGGGCTTCTATGTAATAGATAAGACCCTTGGATTTTATAGTATCACTCCATGATTCATAAGAGACCCTTTTGGTGGTCTAGTCAAAAAGATTGATTTACAATTTGGTTAAGAACGACATCTAGTGATGTAGTTGGACAGACTCATTTATAGTCTATTTAGATCATTTATTGATTTAATTAAAAAGGACTCTATGGCAGTCTAGTCACACTCATCACAGGATTGTTCAGTTGGTTTTACTCTACACATTATAAAATAGACTGTGTGAACTGTGCAAGGAATTGTCTAATTATGGACGCGTACATAATTATGAAATTTAGTGCACAGAAACCCAGTAAGGTTTATTATGTGTAAGAACCGATAGTGACAACAATAACAAAATGAGAACGACGTAATGGAGGTACGGTGGACGCACCAATGACGCTTCATATACTTGTATATAAGTATCCCTCTTACATTGCAAACATGATGTTATTAAAGTTACTAGAAGTTCAGAACCCTAACCAATGTTGCTTGATCTTTTCAACTTCATGTTTTCAAGCTCTCACAAGTTTCCTCTAAATAAATTTCGGGACGAAATTTCCTAAAGTAGGGGAGACTGTAACACCTGTGCCTCCACGGCCATCAAACAAATGCCAAACAAATGAAATATTGTATTTCATACTTGGGATTTGTAAAAATATGTGTATCGTTTGCACATATCAATTCTTGTTCGATTCCAAACTCTAAATCGCTTTCTGGAAGGTTATACGCGCACCGATGCGTAAATATAACCAGTTTAATGCAACGAACACTCCGGAATAGTGACATATACTTAACATACCTTAAATAACCTTTACATAACTTAGATATAAGTTTTGGAAGGTTTGGTGTGGTGAAATCAAAGTTTAATCGCTTACAGGGACTAAATTTGACAAACTGCGAAAGTATGCCAATTTGAACTGTAACGGACATTCCGGAACATGACCATAAGTTAAACATACCATAAATATCCTTTACATAGCTTAGAAATAGGCTTTGAGGTGTTCGGTGTGCTAAAATAAACTTTTGGGTCATTCAGGGACTAAAAGTGTCAAAAAGTGCACAAGTTTGCATTTTCGCGCATAACTTATGTTCTGAATACATTCGGACATCCAAAAATTTATGTAAGCATGACTATATTATGCTTTAGTGTTTGGCTTGCCAAAAATCCATTCGTCGCGTCATTTGGATCGTTTTTCGCGCTTATGCGCATTCCGTCGTAATTAACCGAACATCGCAACCGTACGGCTAAACGAACCGACATCCGAGATATTTTTGAGCACATTTTAAGTTCCCTATACTTTAACTTCATTTTAGAGCTTTGAAATGGGGTTAACGGGGCTTAAACGTGTCAAAAATGCATCGAAAACCAAGTTTAGGGGCTGCAGGGACCAAAACTGTAATTCTGCCAAACTTAGAAGTAGCGCACCTCTACACTTTTAGTGTAACGGTGCGCTAGCCAAGTTCAGACCAGATTCAGTGTTTGTAACAGCCTGTTTTCAGCTGTTTGATCCATAACCACATGTTCTAAGTTGCTTAGTCAGATGATAAGGACCAATTTTAGCTACCATGAGTTTCCGACAAGTGTACGGCTTTGATCGTGCCCCTTTTCCAAGAAACGATCCTAACGGTTCGGGTATTCCTATAAATACCCATCCACCCCATTGCATAACTTACAAGAATTCTGATTTGAGAACCTCTAAGTTGAAACCATTGTTTCATACCTGAGATTCTTGAATCGGGATTAGCATTCGGGGACCCTTCGTAAGTATTCTTTCGTTCTTTTCCTTATTTTATTGCTTTTCGAGTCAGAAAGTCAAACTTTGTTTGACTTTCAGCGTTGACCAGTAATGGTCAATGCGAAGTTCGTTTGAACTTCGCAACGTGAGTGTAATCACGTTGGTCATAGTCCCTTGGGACTATGCCCACTGATTACCACGTTGTTTAGGGTCGTAGGGTAGGCGATCTAATAAATCGCCTATACCTTCGAACTCGACCCATTTGGTCGATCATTAGGATCCGACCAAATACATTAGGTGACCATAGTAGGTAGGGAATAACCTTCCGAGGTTATACCCTATGGTCACATCGTTTGAGTAGTTGTATGATAGGTAGTTTATATGCCTTAGGTAAATTACCAGAATACCCTTTTCATGTATAATTGGTAATTAAGCATATGTAACCTAAACTTTTGTCACATAACTGATTATGTAACATGTTTAGGCATATAACACTTGTCATAGGACTAGTTAGACGGTCCGAACGCGTTTCACGCGCACGACGCGTTAAAGTAGCATATGTTACCTTAATGGGTCGCGATGGGTCGAAAGCAATTAGGTTAGTCTCAATGTAGTATGTAGGTCTTGTTAAACCATATCATATGAGTTCCAATACTCATTTGGTTTACCAAGCCTCATCCTATCCGATCTCCCGATTTAAGTCCGGTTTATTTATATAGTCTTAGATTGCCGACTGATTCCGTGCTCCCTCTAGCTTTGTTTGGTTGTTGTTCAAGACCTCCAAGCATTATCAGGCGAGTACATTATTCCCCTCTTTTACTGTTTTCAACTGTTTTGGGGTGACTCATATGTGCTAAATGTTTTAACAATGAATTCAAGAACGATTACAATAACAATTACAATGTGATTTCAAGAACGATTACAATAACAATTACAATGTGGTTTCGAGAACGATAACAATGGTTTCAAAAACAATTACAATAGTTTCAAGAACGATTTCAATAAAGTGAACAAACTTGTTGGTAGTAGTTACATAACCGATGACATTCATTAGCAATGATCAAGCCGACCAGTATTAGGTTATGGTACCATAGGATCTGACAAATCCCGTTATTCTCTATACCCATGGTTATGTGTGGATATTTTGGGTAACGACTGAATCTGTAAATATTAACTTACCCTTTGGTAAGGGTTTGTTAAGAACGAGAACGAGAGCGAGTTGGAACGAGGAACGCGTCAAGAAGGTTTGAATGTTATTAGAGAATCGACCATAAAGTAGTTTCACAATTAAAACAAGAACGATTTGAACAATTAAAACAAGAACGATTTGAACAATTAAAATAAGAACGACTAGAACGATTTTACAAAATGGGTTAACGATTGGGTAAACATTTGGACATGATTTACATTTGATCATGCATTTACACGAAACATAGTATTGGTTTAAACCAAGTTTTACTTCAATACTTTGTTTTGTGCGTTTCACCTATGGTTTAGTTGATGCATTTCACTAGCCATACATATCATTTTGGTTATACATTACATGGTTTACATTGGTTGGTTTGGTTTGAGTAAGTGATTAAGTAACGATGCGGGTGTAATATGATACAAGCATGGTGGATACGCCGCTGGTACTTCCTATATATAAGTGTTTGTATGGTATTACATGTCGTAGCGTTATTTGAATCATTTCAGTTTGAGACATAGAACATTTTATACAAGTAACATACTTTTCACAAGACATTTATTTACAAACAACTTATCTTATACAAACTCATTTTACATGGTTATTCATTTAATCATGCATTATTCTCTTATTATACATATCACCTGAACTTATTATTTTTCAAATGATTTACAAAGGCAAAGCAAATTACAAGGTTCATGACTAAACATTTTCTTAAACAGAAGTCATGAATCTTATTTTCACAAAACCTATGTACTCGCCAGCATTTCTTTGCTGACCTCGTTTTCACATATGTTTCAGGTATTGTTGGATGATATCGATTGATAAGATGCATGCTCACATAGGACTGGTCAAGGCCTTAGTGACTCAATAACAATGATAGACTATGTTTAATTAGTGTATTTAGATTTCAAGATGATGTAATTATTCAATGTTTAATAAAACGAAACACTCTTTGGTATCCATGGTTATGAAACATTAATTCTGTTACAACACGCCTCGATGTTTCCGCCACGTCTTGTATGTTATACGTGGTCGGGGTGTGACAACTGCAGCTGTACCAAATCAAGCTAGCGACAATCCTGCTCAAGCTCGTTTCTCACGAGGGTCTTGCTACAACTGTGGTGAGATGGGCCATTTCCAAAGGGATTGCCCAAAGCTTGCTAATGCAAATCTGACCCACGGATGAGCAGTTGGCTGAGTAGAAGATGTTGCTGTCTTATGCTTTTGTTTCTTTCGTTTTCTAGTAATGTGAAACAATATGTCTTGTTCATAAATAAAAGTTGTTGTTCGCAATTCTGATATACAAGTATAGTTACATGTGTGTATGGCATTTCCCTATAATACCTACATTAAGGAACTATGTTCCTTACAAACTACTTTTGCGAATTTCCCATTTTTGTGTCTACTCATGATTCCCTCGAAAAATTTTAAAGTACACGTTTCATTCCAGGAGACGAAGTACAAGAAATAAAGGGAAATTATGAGTAATCGTGCTTTCTGCACATCTGTGCCTTTGAATCCTTGGTTAGATAACTAAGGGTATTTTCAAATCTCATACCCATTACGTTTTGATTTTTTCAACATACACAGTACAAGTATTTCAAAAACAATCTTCATGATCTCAAAACATTTCATATAGTTTGAAAACAATTTTTTTTCAAATGCATTGTCTATGATATTTCAAAAACATTGGCTATGTTTTCAAAAACAACCTTCATAATTTCAAAATGTTTCATATAGTCTGAAAACAATATTAACACAGTACATTTTCTTATCAAGTGCATGATTTCGAAAAGCATCATTCATGTTTTTCAAAAACCTTATACATAATTTCAAAATTCATCTCGCATGATTTTAAAACATTTTTATAAATATACTTACCTAGTACACCTACTTTATGATTTCAAAAGTATTATATATATATAAGGTTTCAAAAACATTGAACACATTTTTTTTGAACCCCATGCATAGTTTTCAAAAGTATTTTTCCTCATACCTTGACTTAACTTTCAGATTCTGCTTCATATGTCGCCTTGACATATCTAGCATCTCAACTTCATAAGCATTTTTACTTCTTGTTTTGAGCACATCCAGTAAAAGGTTTCAAAACAGGTTCCAAAACACCTGCAACTTCTAAAATTCATATGGGATCTTTTTATCTTCACATTTAGACCCTTGTGGATGATTATCATTCAAATCAGAGTCCTTAATTGGATTCCTTTTGTACCTAAATTCGAACATTTCGGTTCCTTATAATCGAAATCGAATTTTTCTTTTAAAAAAATCTTTCTATCTTTATAGCTAGATTCTTGAAAATGTTTAAAGTACCAAATGAAGTCCACGGAATGGATTCCTAGTGTGCTTTAAATACATGTACACAATCAACAAAACAAATTAACAAATAAACAATCTTTGTGGTTATATGACTATGTGTTATGCATCTTGTGTTTTCTTTTATGCATTTTTGTGTTTTTGTATACTCTGGATATTCGTTATCCAAATCATCGCAGAATCTTTCATATCTTCATATGAGGGATTCGTAGCAGGATATTCAAAAGGTACTACCTTAAATCCTTAATGGGCTTCTATGTAATAGTTAAGACCCTTGGATTATATAGTACCGCTCCATGGTTCATAAGAGACCCTTTTAGTGGTCTATTCAAAAAGATTGATTCACAATTTGGTTAAAGAACGACATCTAGTGATGTAGCTGAACAGACTCCTTGATAGTCTATTTAGATCATTTATTGATTTAATTAAAAAGGACCCTATGGCGGTCTAGTCACACTCATCATAGGATTGTTCATTTGGTTTTACCCTACACATTATAAAATAGACTGTGTGAACTGTGCAAGGAATTGTCTAATTATGGACGCGTACATAATTATGAAATTTAGTGCACAGAAACTCAGTAAGATTTATTATGTGTAAGAACCGATAGCGACAACAATAACAAAATGAGAACGATGTAATGGAGGTACGGCGGACGCACCAATGACGCTTCATATACTTGTATATAAGTATCCCTCTTACATTGCAATCATGATGTTATTAAAGTTACTAGAAGTTCAAGAACTCCAACCAGTGTTGTTCGATCTTTTCAACTTCATGTTTTCAAGCTCTCACAAGTTTCCTCTGATTAAATTTCGGGACGAAATTTCCTAAAGTAGGGGAGACTGTGACACCTGGGTCACTGCAACCATTAAACAAATACCAAACCAATGAAATATTGTATTTCATACTTGGGATTTGTATAAATATGAGGATCATTTGCACATATCAATTTTTATTCAATTTCAAACTCTATATCACTTTCTGGAGAGTTATACGCAAACTGGTGCGTAAACGTAACCAGTTTAATGCGAAAAATACTCCGGAACATCAACATATGCTTAACATACCTTAAATAACCCTTACATAACTTAGAAATAAGTTTTGAAGGCTTGGGTATGGCAAAAACAAGTTAATTCGCTTACAGGGACTAAACTTGACAAACTGTGAAAGTATGCCAATTTGGACTGTAACGAACATTCCAGAACATGACCATAAGTTAAACATACCATAAATATCCTTTACATAGCTTAGAAATAGGCTTTGAGGGGTTCGGTGTGCTAAAATAAACTTTTGGGTCATTCAGGGACTAAAAGCGTCAAAAAGTGCATAGGTTTGCACTTTCGCGCATAACTTACGTTCCGAATACATCCGGACATCCAAAAATTTATGTAAGCACTAAAATATCTTATTTTAGTGCTTGGCATAAGAAAAATCCATCCGTCGCGTCATTTGGATCGTTTTTCACGCTTATGCGCATTCCGTCGTAATTAAGCGAACATCGCGATCGTACGGCCAAACGAACCGAAACCCGAGATATTTTTGAACACATTTTAAGTTCCCTATACTTTAACTTCATTTTAGAGCTTTGAAATGGGGTTAGCGGGCCTTAAACGTGTCGGAAATGGCCTTATTACACAACAGGGACCAAAACTGCCAAAAATCAAACTTTCTGGTCTACAAGGTGCTTGCGCACCTCAACACAAAACACGTTACGGTGCGCAAGCAGGGGCCAGATGCAGCAAATCATTTTAACAGCCTGTTCTCTGTCACACCCCGACCACGTAGAACATACAAAACGTGGCGGAAATGTCGGGGAGTGTTGTAACAGAATTAATTGTCTCAAATCCATGGCAATTGAAGTTTTGTTTTATTGATTAAAAGTGTTACAATGTCTTAACAAACAAAGAAATACAACATAATTAACTAGTCTTGCATCTTTTATTGTCACTAAAGCCCAAGTCAGCCTATGTGTATCTTGATCATCTTATGCAACAGCTCTTGAAAAACACATGTGAAAATAGGTACGTCAGCATAAAAATGCCTGTGAGATACATAGGTTTTGTGAAAATAGGTTTCATGACTTATGTTTGAGAAAATGTTTAGTCATGAACCTTGTAATTTGCTTTGTCTTTGTAAATCATTTGAAAAACAATGAGTTCAGATGATATGTATAAATAAGAAAATAATGCATGGTTAGATGAGTAACCATGTAAAATGAGTTTGTAAAAGTTAAGTTGTTTGTAAAACAATGTATTGTGAAAGGTATGTTATTTGTATAAAATGTTATATGTATCAAACTGAAATGATTCAAATAACGCTACGATATATGTAATACCATACAAACACTTATATATAGGAAGTACCAGCGGCGTATCCACCATGCTTGTATCATATTACACACGCATCGTTACTTAATCACTTACTCAAACCAAACCAAACAATGTAAGATGTCTATGTTTAAACCAATAGTCAAAAGTCCTTGTATAAACCATGTCAAATGTTGATAGTCCAAAAGTAGTCAAGTAATGTATAACCAAAATGATATGTATGGTAAGTAAAATTAAGACTACTAAAACCATAAGTAAAATGTACAAAACAAAGTATTGAAGTAAAACTTGGTTTAAATCAAAGTTATGTTTTGTAAAATATATGCATGCTATACTGAATATGAACATTTATGCGGTATTGTGAAAATTCATACATCCAAGCCTTGAGACAGACGGATAACTATGTAAAAGTGAGTTATCAAGAGAATATGTATTCGGATTCGGTCATTCCTTTCATCCCCTTTCCCTGGGATGTCCGGAACGGGATTTGTCAAGTCCTATGGTACCACTACCTACTAACGAACGGCATGATCGGTGTTAATGAATGTATAGTATAGTTTAAACAAACCAAATGTCATACCAAAATGTAAGCATGTTTTATGAAGATAATGTACCTAGTATGCTAGAGTAAACATACAGGGTAGAGCTGTAAAACAATGTGTCCATATGTTACTGGAACATATGCAACAGAGATGCAGTATAAAACAATGTACTAAGTATGCAAAGTCATCATACAAAGTAGAAAAGTCATGTAAAACAATGTACTAAGTATGCAAAGTCATCATACAAAGCATAGAACACCATGAAATCATGTACTATAAATGTACTAATGAACATAGCAGGTATATGATGCGAAAACAGGAAAGCATGAAAGTAACAAGTAGGCACATGTGTTCCACCCCAAAACAGTTTGGAAAACAGTAAAAGAGGGGTCTATGTACTCACTTGAGAATGCTCAGTAGTCCTTGAGTGACAACCAAACAATGCTAGAGATCACGGAAATCAAACGGCACCTAATATAGGTAACTATGTTAATAAACTGGACCTAAATCGGAAGATCGGATAGAATGCGGGTTCGTAAACCAAACGAGTATAGAGACTCGTGTCATATGGTTTAACAAAGCCTACATACTAACTGAAACTTAACCTAAGTGCTTACGACCCATTACGACCCGTTTAGGTAGCTTATGCTACTTTAACGCGTCGTTCGCGTGAAACGCATTCTGATCGCCTAACTAGTCCTATGACAAGTGTTATATTCCTAAACATGTTTCATAATCAGTTATGTGACAAAAGTTTAGGTTACATATGCTTAATTACCAATTATACATGAAAAGGGTATTCTGGTAATTTACCTAAGGCATATAAACTACCTATCATACAACTACTCAAACGATGTGACCATAGGGTATAACCTCGGAAGGTTATTCCCTACCTACTATGGTCACCTAATGTATTTGGTTTGATCCTAATGATCGACCAAATGGGTCGAGTTCGAAGGTATAGGCGATTTATTAGATCGCCTACCCTACGACCCTAGACAACGTGGTAATCAGTGGGCATAGTCCCAAGGGACTATGACCAACGTGATTACACTCACGTTGCGAAGTTCAAACGAACTTCGCATTGACCATTACTGGTCAACGCTGAAAGTCAAACAAAGTTTGACTTTCTGACTCGAAAAGCAATAAAATAAGGAAAAGAACGAAAGAATACTTACGAAGGGTCCCCGAATGCTAACCTCGATCCAAGAACTCAGGTATGAAACAATGGTTTCAACTTAGAGCTCTCAAATCCAGATTCTTGTGAGAAATGAGGTTAAGTGGGTTGGGTATTTATAGGAATACCCGAACCGTTAGGATCGTTTCATGGAAAACGTGCCATGAATCCAACCCGTACACTTGTCGGAACCTTATGGTGACTAAAATGTGATCCTTATCAGATGACTAGACAATTGGGAATGTGTGGGTGTGGTTAATCAGCTGCAAACAGGCTGTTAAGAAACTCTGCATCTGGTCTGGACTTGGCTAGCGCACCGTTACAATATAAGTGTAGCGGTGTGCTACTCATAAGTTTGGCAGATTTACATATTTGGTCCCTGAACTGTATTTAGGCCATTTTCGACACGTTTAAGGCCCGTTAACCCCATTTCAAAGCTCTAAAATGAAGTTAAAGTATAGGGAACTTAAAATGTGCTCAAAAATATCTCGGATGTCGGTTCGTTTAACCGTACGGTTGCGTTGTTCGGTTAATTACGACGGAATGCGCACAAGCGCGAAAAACGATCCAAATGACGTGACGAATGGATTTTTCTCATGCCAAACAGTAAAATAAAATGTTTTAGTGCTTACATAAATTTTTGGATGTCCGGATGTATTCAGAACGTAAGTTATGCGCGAAAATGCAAACTTGTGCACTTTTTGACACTTTTAGTCCCTGAATGACCCAAAAGTTTATTTTAGCACACCGAACACCTCAAAGCCTATTTCTAAGCTATGTAAAGGATATTTATGGTATGTTTAACTTATGGTCGTGTTCCGGAATGTCCGTTACAGTTCAAATTGGCATACTTTCGCAGTTTGTCAACTTTAGTCCCTGTAAGCGATTTAACTTGATTTTGCCATACCAAAGCCTTCAAAACTTATTTCTAAGTTATGTAAAGGTTATTTAAGGTATGTTAAGCCTATTTCACTATTCCGGAGTGTTCGTTGCATTAAACTGGTTATATTTACGCATCGGTGCGCGTATAACCTTCCAGAAAGCGATTTAGAGTTTGAAATTGAACGAGAATTGATATGTGCAAATGATACACATATTTTTACAAATCCCAAGTATGAAATATAATATTTCATTGGTTTGGTATTTGTTTGATGGCCGTGGAGGCACAGGTGTTACAGTCTCCCCTACTTTAGGAAATTTCGTCCTGAAATTTATTTAGAGGAAACTTGTGACAGCTTGAAAACATGAAGTTGAAAAGATCGAACAATATTGATTAGGGTTCTGAACTTCTAGTAACCTTTAATAACATCATGATTGCAATGTAAGAGGGATACTTATATACAAGTATATGAAGCGTCATTGGTGCGTCCACCGTACCTCCATTACATCGTTCTCATTTCGTTATTGTTGTCACTATCGGTTCTTACACATAATAAATCTTACTGGGTTTCTGTGCACTAAATTTCATAATTATGTACGCGTCCATAATTAGACAATTCCTTGCATAGTTCACACAGTCTATTTTATAATGTGTAGGGGAAAACCAAATGAACAATCCTGTGATGAGTGTAACTAGACCGCCATAGAGTCCTTTTAATTAAATCAATAAATGATCTAAATAGACTATCAAGGGGTCTGTTCAGCTACATCACTAGATGTCGTTCTCTAACCAAATTGTGAATCAATCTTTTAGACTAGACCACTAAAAGGATTTCTTATGAAACATGGAGCGGTACTTATATAATCCAAGGGTCTTAACTATTTCATAGAAGCCCATTAAGGATTGAAGGTAGTACCTTTTGAATATCCTGCTACGAATCTCTCATATGAAGATATGAAAGATTCTGCGAGGATTTGGATAACGAATATCCAGAGTATTAAAAACACAAAAATGCATAAAAGAAAACATAAGATGAATAAACACATAGTCACATAACCACAAAATTGTTTAACTAGAAGTTTGTTCTGCTAACAGAGTACATGTATTTAAAGCACACTAGGAATCCATCTCGTGGATTTCATTTGGCACTTTAAACATTATCAAGAATCTAACTATAAAGATAGAAAGATTCAAAAAGAAAATTCGATTTCGATTACTAGGAACCGAAGTGTTCGAATTAAGGTACATAAGGAATCCAATTAAGGACTCTGATTTGAACGATAATCATCCACAAGGATCTCATTGTAAAGATAAAAAGATCCCATATGAATTTTAGAAGTTGAAGATGTTTTGAAACCTTGCACTGGATGTGCTTAGGTCAAAACATGATGTAAAATGCTTATGAAGTTGAGATGCTTGATATGTCAAGGCGACATGTGAAGCAGAATTTTGAAGGTTAAGTCAATGTATGAGGAAAATATTTTTGAAAACTATGCATGGGGTTCTTTTAAGAAAAATGTGTTTAACGTTTTTGAAACCTTATATATAATACTTTTGAAATCATAAAGTAGGTGTATTAGATAGATATATTTAAAAATGTTTTAAAATCATGCGAGATGAATTTTGAAATTATGTATAAGGTTTTTGAAAGATATGAATGATGCTTTTCGAAATCATGCACTTGATAAGAAAATGTATTGTGTTAATATTGTCTTCAGACTATATGAAATATTTTGAAATTAGAAAGGTTGGTTTTGATAACATGGCCAATGTTTTTGAAATAACATAGACAATGTATCTAGAAAAATTGTTTTCAAACTATATGAAATGTTTTGAGATCATGAAGATTGTTTTGAAATACTTGTACTGTATATGTTAAAAATCAAAACGTAATGGGTATGAGATTTGAAAATATCCTTAGTTATCCAACCAAGGATTCAAAGGTACTGATGTGCAAAAAGCACGATTTCTCATAGTTTCACTTTATTTCATGTACTTCGTTTCTTAGAATGAAACGAGTACTTAGAACTTTCGAGGAAATTATGAGCGATTTCTTATAAGAGAGAATCACAAGAGTAGTTCGTAAGGAACATAGTTCCTTAATGTAGGTAACATAGGAAAAGTCATACACATATGTAACTATACTTGTATATCAGAATTGTGAACAACAACTTTTATTTATAAACAAAACAGATTGTTTCACATTACAAGAAATAGAAGAAACAAAAGCATAAGACAGCAACATCTTCTACTCAGCCAACTGCTCATCCGTGGGTCAAATTTGCATTAGCAAGCTTTGGGCAATCTCTTTGGAAATGGCCCATCTCGCCACAGTTGTAGCAAGACCCTTGTGAGAAACGAGCTTGAGCAGGAGTGTCGCCAGCTTGATTTGGTACAACTGCAGTTGGGCAAACCCTTGCTGTATGACCTATAAGTCCACAAATCTGACATTTGCGGCACTTCACACTAGGGTGATGATGAAGGTTACATTGGTTGCACAAGGGTGCAGTTCCATTGTATGGCTTCCTAGCAGGGGGTTGAGTTGGTTGGTTGGGGAAGGCTTGACCATTGTGAGCGACCACGGCGAAGTTCTGAGAAGCCTTTCGCTTCTTTGACTTCTTAGGGGATCGTTCATCCATTGTCTTTGATTCCTCGATTGGTTTCTTGTCTGGTGGTGCTATCACCTGACTAGGTCCTGCCTGTCTTGGTGACTCTTGAGTGGCTTCATCCTGGAGACGATACATGGCAGTAGTTAATTCAACAGTCTTCAGGACTACTTCGCCTATTCGCTGAGCGAATTTGGCAGTCTGCTTGGATATCTGGGTGACATCGTGATGAAGAGACATTCTAGAAGAAAGTGGAAGACATAGGAAGAAACGAGTGAAAGGTTTATTGGAAAATCAATACCGAATGGTAACGAATGAAAATTGTGATCATTTGTTTGTTACCTAAGGCAAACAAATGAGATGGTGACAAATCAAAGTAAATAGGTCAAAAATAATGTATCGCGAAGACATTATCGCCACAGTCTCAAGGCTTGGATGTATGCATTCTCACAATACCGCATAGATGTCTATATCAGTATAGCATGCATTTGTTCCACAAAACATAGCTTTGATTTAAACCATGTTTTACTTCAATACTTTGTTTTTGTGCATATGGTTTAGTTGATATATTTCACTAGCCATACATATCATTTTGGGTTACACATTACATGATTTACATTTGACACATAAACATTATTGACATTGGTTACACATTACATGATTTACATTTGACACATAAACATTATTGACATTGGTTATACATTACATGACTTACATCTTGACATAAACATTTTGACATATTGTTCAATACATTTGGCAATTGGTTTAAACATAAACATCTTACGTTGTTGGTTTGGTTTGAGTAAGTGATTTAAGTAACGAGGCGTGTGTAATATGATACAAGCATGGTGGATACGCCGCTGGTACTTCCTATATATAAGTGATTGTATTGCATTACATATCGAAGCGTTATTTGAATCATTTCAATTTGGACATATAACATTTTATACAAATAACATACTTGTCACAAGACATTAATTTACAAACAACTTATTTTATACAAACTCATTTTACATGGTTATTCATTTAACCATACATTATTCTCTCATTTATACATATCATCTGATCTTATCGTTTTTCAAATGATTTACAAGACAAAGCAAATTACAAGGTTCATGACTAAACATTTTCTCAAACATAAGTCATGAATTCTGTTTTCACAAAACCTATGTATCTCACAGGCATTTTTATGTTGACGTACCTATTTTCACATGTGTTTTCAGGAGATGATGCATAGGACTTATCAAGATACACATAGGCGGACTTGGGCCTTAGTGATAATAAAAGATGCAAGACTAGTTATTTATGTTATGTTTCTTTGATTGTCAAGACATTGTAACTCTTTTAATCAATAAAACAATATTTCAATTTCCATGTGTTATGAAACAATGATTCTGTTACAACACTCCCCGATATTTCCGCCACGTTTTGTTGTTTTACGTGGTCGGGGTGTGACATGGAGCAGCACCCATAGCTCGAGCATCTTATCGCTTAGCTTCAACTGAACTGGAAGAACTATCCAAGCAATTGCAAGAACTCTTGGAAAAGGGTTTCATTCGTCCTAGCTCTTCACCCTGGGGAGCTCCAGTATTATTTGTGAAGAAGAAAGACGGTACCTTCCGCATGGGCATAGATTACCGCGAACTAAATAAGGTGACCGTAAAGAATCGCTACCCTCTTCCACGCATTGACGACTTGTTCGACCAGCTGCAAGGGTCGAGCTACTATTCAAAGATTGATCTAAGGTCAGGTTACCATCAACTGAGAGTCCGGGACAAGGACGTCTCCAAAACAGCATTCAGAACTCGCTATGGCTACTACGAGTTTCTGGTCATGCCATTCGGGTTAACAAACGCGCCTGCGGTCTTCATGGATCTTATGAACAGAGTGTGCAAGCCCTATCTGGATAAGTTTGTTATTGTATTTATCGACGACATTTTGATTTACTCCAAGAGCCAGGAGGAACACGAGCAACATCTGTGGCTTATTTTGGAACTTCTTCGAACGGAGCAACAGTATGCCAAGTTCTCGAAATGCGACTTCTGGATTCGTGAAGTCCATTTCCTAGGCCACGTGGTGAACAAGGATGGGATTCATGTTGATCCATCGAAAGTTGATTCGATCAGAAATTGGCCTGCACCGCGTACACCAACAGAAATCCGCCAATTTTTGGGTTTGGCGGGCAACTACAAAAGGTTCATCAAAGACTTCTCAAAGATTGCGCAATCTCTCACCTCACTAACTCAGAAAGGCGTTATCTATCATTGGGGTATTACACAGGAATCAGCATTTCAGCACTTAAAGGATAGACTTTGTAGCGCACCTATCCTCTCATTGCCTGAAGGCACAGATGATTTTGTAGTCTACTGTGACGCATCCATTCAGGGTCTTGGATGTGTGTTGATGCAACGGGATAAAGTCATTACTTATGCGTCACGTCAACTTAAGATTCACGAAAGGAACTACGCTACACATGATTTGGAGCTGGGAGCTGTTATTTTCGCACTTAAGATATGGAGACATTACCTGTACGGTACCAAGTGCACCATCTACACCGATCACAGGAGTCTCGAGCATATCTTCAAGCAAAAGGAGTTGAACATGCGTCAACGTCAATGGGTCGAGTTATTGAATGATTACGAATGCGCGATCAAGTACCATCCAGTCAAAGTCAATGTTGTGGCTGACGCCCTCAGTCGAAAGGACACTACGCCGAGCATTACAACTCACCATTCAATCTAGTCTTCCTTCCCAGATACGAGATGCTCAGGTAGAAGCATTGAAACCAGAAAAAGTCAGGGATGAAGCCCTACGCGACTCAAGGCAAAGGTTAGAACAAAAGGCAGACGGCGCCTATTTCGTAACAGGACGCATCTGGGTCCCACTCTATGGCAACTTACGTGAGCTTGTAATGGATGAAGCTCATAACTCTCGCTACTCAGTACATCCTGGTTCGGATAAGATGTACCACGACTTGAAAACTAGATATTGGTGGCCTAGCATGAAAGCTCACATAGCAACTTACGTCAGCAAGTGCTTGACTTGTGCGAGAGTCAAGACTGAATACCAGAAACCATCAGGCCTACTCCAACAACCAGAGATACCACAATGGAAATGGGAGCAAATTTCCATGGATTTTGTTACTGGCCTGCCTAGATCTCAACGTGGGAATGATACTATTTGGGTGATCGTGGATCGACTCCCAAAGTCTGCACACTTCTTGGCTATCAAGGAAACAGACAAGTTCTCTACTCTAGCAGACGTATATCTCAAGGAAGTTGTCTCGAGGCACGGGGTGCCAACCTCTATTATCTCAGATCGTGATGCACGTTTCACTTCAGAACTGTGGCAAGCAATGCATAAATCTTTTGGCTCTCGTTTAGACACGAGCACAGCTTATCACCCTCAGACGGATGGACAGTCTGAGCGCACTATTAAAACTTTAGAAGACATGCTTCGGGCATGTGTAATTGATTTTGGCAACGGCTGGGAGAAACACCTCCCATTGGTGGAGTTTTCGTATAACAACAGTTACCACACCAGCATTCAAGCCGCTCCATTCGAGGCATTGTACGGGCGTAAATGCCGATCACCTCTTTGTTGGGCAGAGGTGGGTGACAGTCAGATCACAGGTCCAAAACTGGTAGTAGACGCAACAGAAAGGATTGCACAGATACGACAATGCATGGCAGCAGCTCGCGACCGTCAGAAAGCTTACGCAAACAAGCGCCGGAAACCTCTAGAATTCCAGGTCGGGGACCGGGTTCTACTCAAAGTCTCACCCTGGAAGGGTGTTGTTCGTTTTGGCAAACGAGCCAACTTAACCCACGATATGTTGGACCGTTCGAAATCATTGAGAAAATAGGCAGGGTGGCCTACAAACTAAACCTACCAGCAGAACTCAGTGGAGTTCACAACGTTTTCCACGTGTTGAATCTGAAGAAGTGTCTATCAGATGAGACCCTCATAGTTCCTTTGAAGGAGCTCACTATCGACGAACAGTTGTGATTCGTCGAAGAACCAGTAGAGATTACTGACCGAGATGTGAAGATTCTCAAGCGTACTAGAATACCTCTTGTTCGAGTTCGTTGGAACTCCCGTCGTGGCCCAGAGTCACCTGGGAACGAGAAGATCAAATGAAACCCAAGTATCCCCAGTTATTCGGAAACAGTGCAACTACTACTGAGGCTGAAGCTACTACAGAATTTTGGGATGAAATTCCAAATCAACGGGGGGATGATGTGACACCCCAGGCTGAAGCTACTTAAAAGAAATCTCGACCACGAGATTTACTGAAATAAATGAGGGTATTTTTGTTTCATCATGGATTCAATTTCCCACGTATATTCTGGGCCTCTACGGGCATCCCATTTCACTTTGATGATCGGCACATGCTTTCTTCGAAGCTTCTTAACCTATCGATCCTCGATCGACAAAGGTTTTTCAACAAACTTTAAGCTTTCGTCAATCTGCACGTCCTTATGAGACATTGCTAGCGATTCATCGGCTATACATTTCTTTAAATTGCAGATGTGGAATACATTGTGAATTCCATTAAACTCTTCAGGTAGATTTAGCTTGTAGGCTACAGTTCCGACACATTCGATGATCTCGAATGGTCCTATGTACCTTGGGCTCAGCTTCCCTTTTTTGCCAAAACGTGTGACACCCCAGGAAAACCCGTAAACTACACAACACAACTAGCTTCCTCAGTAACCACGTGCTAAATTTCAGGACAAAATTTCTTTCAAGTTGGGGATAATGTGACAACTCGAGTTTCCAAGATTTCTATCTTCGCATTAATTGCACGTTAATTGTTTAAGTGTTTGTTTGCACGACTTGTTTGTTTCATATGTTATATATGGTGTGTATAAGTGTTATTAGTGAATTTGTTTAACGCTCGTGACTTTGATAAACTTGTTAAACGTAGATGTTATTCGGTGTGATTGAGTGTGTAATAGATCAGTTTATGTCTTGTGTCATTTGAGCCACTACCATGTTATATAGACTTGGCCCAATCTATTGTTTTCAAAACATGACTCGGCCCAACCTTTTCTTTGTATATGTGTGCGTAACATATGAGTTATGTTACACAACTCTTCACAATATTACAAACCCTAAAGCATTCCTGAAGTCGATGGCAACCAAGGGAGTCTCGCGATCAAGGGAGTCTCGTCCATTGTGTCTAACAGTAGTCATACCTCAGCTCGGTTAGTGTTAATATTATTCTTGTTGAATATGTTGGTTGCATGTGAATATATGGATAGAAATCACTTTATATTGTCGGTCATAGCATTTATATTTGCACATGGATTTGTCAGAAAGCATGTGATTGTTTATTAGTTTTCAATTTTGGTTCTTGTTTAGCATGATGATGATGATGATCCGACAACTTGTCATGTGCCGATGACTATTTAGTGAATGATCTTGATATGTCGATTATGGTTTTATGTATTTGGCGGATATTTGCTGATGTCGAATGATATAAATGTGATCAGGATTTGAAGGCTTGTTAACTTGTGATATGTTAATCGATGTGTATGCATAAACTCGGGTCCTGATAAACGTTAAGCACTGTGATGTTGATTTCTATGTTCGGTTTGGTTGAATGATTGCTAGATGATCTTTAGGGTTGGAACACGTAACTGCTGTTGATGATGATGAAACCCGACGAAAACCCTCCACCCAACGAAAACCCCATCCTAACGAAAACACCTTGGGGATTTCGGCCCAAGTGTTTTCGGCCCAAAGGGATTTCGGCCCAAGGGTTTTCGCCAACATGTGTTTTCGCCAAAAATATGATTTCGGCACATGTGTTTAGTCGAATGTCCTGAACAGTAACCTTGTTAAACGTAACTCAAATGATTTGTTAACTTTGTTAGTTAATTAACTCAGTCAGTTCTGCAAACTCAGTTAGTTTATTAGTTCAGTTAGATGTTAACTTTGTTAAACAAGTAACTCCGTTATATATGTTAAACCTGATAAGTTTACTTACACTGTTAAACATGTCAATTATGTTAATATGTTAACTGGGTTATGTTAACTAGGTTATGTATGATAAGCTCATTATGTATGATAACTTTGTTAAGTCTGGTCTAACTTGATGTGTAACAGTAACTGCATTAGGTGTGATAACTTTATTATGTATACTAGTTCTGATAAACCTGATTAACACTGTTAAGCTTACCAAGACTATTAACAAACAATCATGTTAGAATAAACTGTGATAGACATTTACGAGAAGCATGAATTTCATGATATTGATGTACTGCTTACGTGGTGCATGATGTTAATTGCCAAACACACTTTGTGACATAGATTACATGTGAAACATTGCGAACATGTACTGATTGAGTATACATGCATACTATAGGACTTGATTGATTATTTGCGAGCACGTAATTTAGCATACCGAGCAAACCAAGGTGAGTTCACACTCTTACCAAGGCATGGGATTCCCGGGGTTGGGAATGGGATTGAATAACTACTCATACTTGCAACATTACTAGACTACTTACTACCGTCCTCGGATTGGGAAGGACGCCTGTGCTAAAACCTACGTAAAACCTACGTACTACTGTCCTCGGATTGGGAAGGACACCAGCACCAAACCTACGTAAAACCTACGTACTACCGTCCTCAGATTGGGAAGGACGCCAGCGCTAAATCTACGTACTCGCTACGTACCACTGTCCTCGGATTGGGAAGGGCACTTACGTAAAACCTACGTAAACTTATACTTACTACTATCCTCGGATTGGGAAGGATACTTATGGATACAACTAGTCTAGTAACTTACAACATGGGAAGCCCCCACTAATGGAAATTACAACATGGGAAGCCCCCACTAATTGAACTTACAACATGGGAAGCCCCCACTAGATGAACATACAAATGGCCTAGTAATACACGGCATGGTTATAAACGAACTTACGATTTGTTAAACGATCTTATTACTGAACAACCTACTGTGAACTCGCTCAACTTTGTTGTTGACTCTCTGTTACATGCCTTGCAGGTCGTTAGGTATCTATGGAGCTTGCATGGGAGTGGAGAGGAGTCTTTGTGGGACATGGACGGCTGTGTGCCATGCTAAACATTTGACACATATAAACTTATGTTGGGTTTACATACTTATGCTTCCGCTAAACACGTAACTATGTTATGGTTTTGAACACCTTTCGTATTGATTAATGACTTTTATTTATTACTTACAATGTTCAATATGATTGGTTCCTTGATCCTGGTCAGTCACGCCTCCAAGCGGTGATACTCCGCGCGTGGATTTTGGGGGTGTGACAAAACGCATCACCCCTTTCCAGGGTGATGCCTTGAGTAGAACTTTATCACCAACTTCAAATTTTAGAGGTTTGCGCCTCATATCTGCGTAGCTTTTCTGCCTATCCCTGGCAGCTTTCAGACGATCACGGATCTGGACAATCTTATCCATCGTTTCGAGGACTATCTCAGGTCTTGATAGTTGGGTTTCTCCAACTTCCGCCCAACAAACTGTCGTTCTACACTTTCTTCCATACAAAGCCTCAAAAGGCTCGGCTTGAATGCTCGAATGATAACTATTGTTGTATGAAAACTCAATAAAAGGAAGATGGTTATCCCAACTTCCACCCAAGTCAATAACACAAGCACGCAGCATGTCTTCCAAGGTTTGAATCGTACGCTCACTTTGCCCATCCGTCTGAGGATGATAAGCAGTACTGAAATTCAAACGAGTGCCTAAAGATTGCTGAAAGCTTTTCCAAAAATGAGATGTGTATCTTGTAATCCTATCAGAGATAATAGATACTGGCACTCCATGGAGGGATACAATCCCATCCACATATAGCTGGGCTAGTTTATCGGTGTTAGTGCAGTAATGTCTATCACCTCCGTCAATTCAGACCGTAGCGAGAAACTGATCTAACTAGTCTTATATTGTAATATTTAGATAAGAAAGGCAAGGTGGCATTTTTGTAAATAAGGAAACACTCTTTATATCCTTTGCCTATAAATAGAACCCTTAGGGTTAGCTTTAGGAACTTTTGCCATTTTGGAGCTTTGGAGATCTAGAGCTAGAGAAAGTCTAGAGAGAGAAAGTGACGTCGTGATTCAGGTGCTTGTACGTTTTCAGATTTATCAATAGAATCACAGATTATATTACGTCCTGTGTGTTTGGTCACGTTCGTGTACGGATTCCGCACGTTACAGGAGTCGGTTCACAATCATTTCGGAGTCGAAAACCGATCCTTCAAGTGGTATCAGAGCAGGAGCTCGATTGCATGGATCAATCACACAAAATCGCACAAGAATTCATCAGATTCAGTTCAAAAATCGCATCAGATTTGTTCAATTTCTTCATCTTTTCATCTCTTTCACTTCTTGACTGAAAAACGCAAAATTAAAAGGGTTTTTACAGTTAAAAATCGCTGATTTTTGGATATGTTGTGCGAAAATCATTGATCTAAAAGTCTACAAATTTTCAGATCATAATTCAAAGCGGTTTGAGAGAAATCTTGATTTTTGTGGTTCGAAAATATTCAAAATGTTAACTATTGCTGCTGTTGTCATTCATGATGGTCACCGATCGGATGGCAATCCGATCGGATGACCATCCGATCCAAACTTCACTCGATCCATTGCTTTGTTTTATAGTCAATTTTTCAGTTCCATTTATTTCATCACGTGATAGTGGTCCAATTAGTTTTTAAAACCCAAACTATTGTCTGCCATTACTATCGATTTAAAAATCATATGTCAGATCACATGTGAAGAGCTTGGAGTATATTAGTTGTTTGCATGTGAAGACTTTAACTGAATGTTTTTTATAAAGTCAATAGTGGAATTTATAGGTCCAATGATATTTGAATGCAAAGGATAGTTGTCAGCATATGCATGTGATATTCAATTGAAAAATTCAGATTGCAAAGTATCAAGTGGTGCAATCATCGAAAGGCCACTCGATCGAGTAGCCAATCGATCCAAAGTACCAAAGTTCATTTGTTTTATATATCAATTAGTGTCACTCGATCGAGCCGCCACTCGATCGAGTAGCCACCCAATCCAACATTTCACTCATTCCAAATCATATATAGTGTAGCACAATCATCGAGTGGTGACTCGATCGGGTCACCATCCGATACCTTGTCTGTCCATTCAACATTGTGTCTGATCTGGTCGATGTGATTTATAAGTCAATGTTCTTGTGATTATCGGCCCAATCAATTGAAATTGTTGTGTTAGTCTGTCATGATTAACTCCATTACACATTAATGGCCCATGTGACTCTTATATGGATCTCGGCCCAAGATACTCAGAACATATAGTCTTTTGTCATTTTATACATAACGGTCCAATAAAACAAATTGACTAAACCTTGTTTGTCGACCATGTTTAAATAATACCCAAGATTTTTCAATTGCATTAAAAAGTTTGTCAGGAATTTAATGGTCATCATGTGTTTCATGTAAATCCATAAAGTGAGGTCCAATAGGATTAAATTTGGATTGTTGATTGTCGGCCATTTGCAAGTGTTTGCATGTTATAATTGGAAGTCTTGAACAAAATCAAGTTGAAAAGTAGCATAATCGTCGGACGGCTTCTCGATCGGATCACCGTCCGATCCGTTGCACTTTGTTTGTTTTGTTAAAGACCAATCATCGAGCGGTGACTCGATCGGATCACCATCCGATCCTTTTCACATTTTCATATTTTAACTTGTTGTGCATAGTGTTGAACGGCAATCCGTACGGATTGCCATCCGATCCTAAACTCTTTATTTGCTTGTGATTCAGGTTCAAGTGTCGGATCTCCACTTGATCGGGTCTCCCACTCGATCGGACGACCTCCCACTCGATCGGACGACCTCCCACTCGATCGGAAGACATCTCACTCGATCGGATCACCATCCGATCCTCAACATATATTGTTCAAGTATCGGATACCCACCCGATCGGATCCCCACCCGATCATCAACACAAGAGGTTCAAGTATCGGATACCCACTCGATCGGATCACCGTCCGATCCAGAGCATATTGTTAGGCATCGGATCGTCACTCGATCGGATCACCACCCGATCCGCTGCCATCCGATCATTGTTACTGATTGACTTTGGTTGACCTCACTCGATCGGATACCCAACCGATCCAGTTGTTTGATTTTTTTTCTCTCATCGTGTTTGTTCGTTTGCAGGTGTGATTCGAGGAAATAACATCATGGCTGAAGAGTTCTACAACACTTTTTACAAAGCGTTCACGTCAGAATCTTCTGAAACCTCAACCGTTACACCAAAAACCATAACAAAAGCAATCAATGATAACATTAAACATGATAACTTCTACGGAACTTATTCGAAACCACTTAAACTTGAAAGTATAGAAGATTACACATGGTGGAAAGAGAGATTTCTGAACTGGACAAAGGCATATGCTCACGAAAGTTGGTTCTGCTTGGAGTTTGGATATAGCCGACCGATAAAAGATAAACATGAAGAGATTCATCTCAATGATCTTTCCGATGAAGAAAACCGAAAATTTTCATACGAACAGAAAATGATTGCATTGATTCAGCAATCTATCAGAGATGATATTTTCTCTTTATTAATTCATGATGGTTCATCAAAATCGGTTTGGGAAGCGTTAAGGGTTAAAGCTGAGGGTGGCAAACAAATTAAAAAGAACAAAATTGCTTTACTTAAAAAAGAATTTGATTTGTTTGACGGTTTAAAAGGAGAATCAGTGAGACAAATGATAGAAAGATTTTGTCACCTTAAAATTGAACTCGATAGGTTTGAAATTGTCAAAACACATGAGGAAATAATTGATAAAATGTGACAACCCTCGTAATTACATGTATCCGTACGATTATTTAATGATAATTAGAGTGCTTGGTGACTGTATTGAATTACTTAACTGTTTTACTGTGACATACTTACATGTGCTTGTTAACACACTAGTCTTGTGCAGAAAATCTATACTATTATAAAAAGGAGAAGTGATGTACACACATGTAATTTTACATGGCGTCCATCATTTTATGCAATATGTACAATTAATAAAAGCTTGTTTTGAGAGGGTAAAATGGTAAAGGGTTCAAGTTTTTAAGACACTAAGAGGGTAGAATAGTAATTGCACTTGAACTCCATACTCTCGCACACACAATTCTTTCCTTCTCTGCCCTCAGCAAACCTAATCGACACCCTGTAAATGAAACCCCCATCTCGGTTGTTGAACATCAATCGTCGTCCTTCAATGCTATATTCACTACCTTTCTCT
>JARYGA010036787.1:0-29273 GCA_030545235.1 Helianthus tuberosus | reverse complement strand
GGGACAAATCATCAAGTGAGGTGGTGGATTGAAGGTAGGATAGCCAAGGCTTCTAAGTAATCACACACAACCAAGAACAAGTCTTGTTACAAGAACAAGCTTGGAAGGATACAACACTTGTGGGTTAAAAACCCTTACAAAACAGAAAGTTTAGAGGCAATTAACACCTCCTAATTTTTATGAAACAACCTTGTTTAGGCTCACTATTCATGGACTTGATTTGAAACACAAGAACACAAGTTTGCTTGAAGAAAACATAAGTTTAAAGAAGTTTATTCCATCAGAAAGTTTCTTACACTTTTGACCTCAAATATGGTGATGTTCCATCTTGGTTTTTCCATGGAAAACCTATGGAAACACCCCTAGAGGTGTTCCAAGTGTTAAGAAAAAGAAAAGAGTAGAAAAGTGAAGTGAAAGTGAGTTGAAACTCACTTGGAAAAGCTGAAACTTTCTGATGTAGACTGTTGAACTCAGCTTGTTTAGGGAGAGTTTTTGGAGTGTTTAAGTGTTGCAAAAGTGGTAAAAAAGGCTGGGATTAAGTGGTATTTATATAGGAAGGATTAGGGTTTGGGTGGTTGGCATTAATGGTAATTAGTTGAGGATTAAATATTAATAACAAAACAAAGAAAGAAGGCTGAAAGTGGCGATCGGACAGGCTGTTCACAGCCTTGTCTTATTTTTTTTATCATATTAACATATAATTTAGGTAGTTGTGCCTATTATATTTGTTAGGTTAGTGCACAATATAACTAACTATGAAAGCATTATGTGTTTAGGTGGGTTAAACATTGAAAAAAATCAAATGAAGCAGCCATATAGGCTATCCGATCAGACCTGCTGCCATTTTTTTTTTGTTGATTAAATAATATAAGTTGTATAATTAAGACTAATGTTATGTATTTAATATATCTAAAGTATAATCTAACATGTTTAAGGCCTAGTATGTATTTTAATCATGTTTTAATTAAACATAAAATGTGATTTAATAAGTGTGTGAAATATATCAAATGTAACAAGTATATATGATTTGTATCAAGTGAAAATTATATAACTTAATCTAATAATCGAACAACCAAGTGTTTGAATGTATGGAAGGTTTAAGAATTACAAATGCACGATAATTGTTTACGAATTAAACTTATGTTTATGCGAATTACGAATCATGTCTCAAACGAATGCACGTATCAATGTATAAACATGTATAAAAGATTCATTTCATTACGATCAAAGTCTCGGATTTACAATGGTTTGAAACGAAATACGATTACAAAGGAAACAAGTTTTCGAAAATAGAAATACGATACGATATTTCTAAAAACGAAAAGCTACGAAAAGTGAGGCATTACAAAGAGGACTCTCCTCATAGTTCTATTATGCTCAAACACTTCCAAGTAAGTGTTTCCCCTATTCTATTTCATTTTATTTAGTTATTTTAAGCTAAAAGTCAAACAATTGACTTTCTGCTTGACTTTAGCCTCTGACCAAATTGGTCAAGTTAAAGTTCAACCCGAACTTTCCTACGTTATCGTAATAACGTTGGTTATCCCTCTCTGAACATACCTTCGGATTATTATGATTATTAGTGGAATTGTTAAGTCGAGCATGCTACGTAAAAGTCGAACTTTTGAATAAATTCATAAATGTTGTAAATGGTTTCTATAACTTATAACTCATTTGATTTAACATATATATCGGTTTTACAACTTATATAAACTGATGTTAGCATGCCCAACTTGTCCAATTCTGTTTAGAGTCTCATTTTATGTCAAAAGTCAAGCAGTTTGACTTTTGCTTTGAGTTTTGACTCTGACCCGTTTGATCAACGTTTAGACCTATTTTAAACTTGTTTTGAGACCATAATATTATTGAGTATAACTCTCTAAAGTTATACCCATGGTCATTCCGTTTGATGAGTTAAATGACAAGTCTTGAATATATTGTTAAAAATGACCACAATGCCCTTATGTTGTTAAATGAGTTAATTGAATGGTTTTAAACTAAACCGAATTATAATCTGACTTTGTAACAGTATATACTTCAACTAAAAATGTATTTTACTATTTGATCTTGTCTTAAACTCATCCAACCTTCCGAACCCGTCTTTACGCGCATAACTAGTTATGCGAACCTAGTTCGCATAAACTAGGTGTAACGGGTCAAAACTTTTTTAAGCCTTTCTAAATCAGAATGTTGGTTTACTTAACCTTAATCCATTGAGTCCTTACACTTGGATAGGTTTAAACCACATTCTAAGCAATCTACGCTTAATCTAGCTATCCGATCTTATTCTTAAATAACGGGTCGTGTCTAAGGGACTAACCTATGACCCGTATACATTTCTCACAAATAACTGAATCTGTTCACTCCGAACTATAGAACCCCCCAGATATCCAGACTTGAGTTTTGATATTTTGACTTTACGGCTTTTACTATACTAAAACCGTTATCGGTTGGAAGCTAGCTAAAAGGTAAATACTCTTAACTTATTTTGTTTTTAAACTTAGGGTATGAAGAATACGCCACTTGGAGTGGGTATTACATAAATGAGTCGCCTATGATAACTCGTAAATGTAAGAACTCAGTTTAATCCGTTTTATTTGATAACTGAAACAGTTGGGGGTTATTGGTACCGTGCTTGGGCGTCCCGACTCATGAACTAATATGGCCATACAGAATAACGTGACGAGGTAGGCATACTGGATGTAAGACACGTTATTCAACTTTGGTTTGTACCTTAATCATTATAGCACTGAAAATGACCAGCTTTGATATCTGGTTCCCATTGTATGACAAATATGTAAATCTGGTGACAAGACAACATCCCAAGAAATATTAAATGATTACCTACACGTTTTCTCTATGTATAAAATCATTTTTGAAAAGAAAAAAAAAACGATTTTCAAAATGAGTCACTTAATTGTATTTACCAACGAAATCTGACGTATTTTCAAAAGATTGAACTGCAGGTACCGAACCTTGATATTAGGCTGGGAATCTGGGTGGGCTATGATAAAGGCTATGGAATTTGCAATTCATAGCTCAGGGCCTATGATGTCTAAGCTTCGTTTTATCTCGATCCCGCCTGTGGGCTTTATTTGAACACTTGAACAATTTTAATTTGTATATTCAACACTTTTAAATTTTATGAATATTTTTACTCTAATACTTCCGCTGCATTATTATTAAATTGTGATCTATTATCCAATCGTCATGACCCATCCGGGTCCACCAGAAATCAGGGTGTGACAGGTTGGTATCAGAGCTACAATTTGAGTGAATTTGACACTAGCCTTTTGTGTTTAAACTCAAATATCACAAATGCAGATTCCTTAGACTACTCTGAGTTCTAGACCTGAACCTAGGACCACTGCTCTCATTATATATATAGTTATTGGTTTTTATAAATTTTTAGGAAAATGCCTCTCGGAAAGGAGACCGCTGATGATGATTCCATGTTATTCCCTTTTGGAGAAAATTTCCATCCAAAGCCAAGGAATCAGAAGTTTTTGTACTAAACCAATGATGTCTATACGACCAGGCGTAAGGATGAGTTCTTTACCCTCCACATATGGCTAATACATCGTTCCCCCATCTAAAGCCCAAACTGACAAACCTGTAAAGCAGACATCAGAACCAACATTGGTGGACGGTGACGATCCATACTTTCTACCTCCTAACTTCAATATCCCAAACCATGTTTACACAAGTCAGTTTCCAATACGTGACCCATACTATTCATTATCGTTGGAATCCGCTAATATATCCTCTATTCCTCACCTGGAAAACTTTGACGAACCATTAAACCCTCCAACATCAAGCAGGGTGAAACAAGAAGAGGAATAGCGAATATGACGAAAGGGGACAACTGAAGACTCTTTTCTTTTATTGTGTTCTGTTTTTTTTCAAAAATTCCACTTATGGACAATGTTGTATTTCAATTCCAAAAGTCTATATAGGATAGTGTATTGTTATCTCTCAATTTAATGAAATCCGATTTCAAATTCTTTTCTATTATTTAATTGATCTGCTACTAATATCCCAAATTCTTACTGATGGTGATATAGCTCCCGACTGAACAAATGACGAGCCTGAATACTGGCAATATATCTAAGAAAAACGGTAGTGACGACTACGATCACCGAGACCGTTCGGACGGAGAAAATAATCTACGATCCTTAATCGCCGGTGAAGTCGGTAAAGCTATGTCTGAATTCATGGCTAAGTTTAAAGGACCGGAACTATCAGTACCAAAGGAGAAATCTGTTTCCAAACCCCACCCAGAAACAAAAAAGACTCACTACTCTACAACTAGGAGTGAGCAAAGTGTAAAGAATATTGTCAAAAATGAGCACCGCAACTCTAAGGATGGGCGCAGGTACAAGTATTTCGTATCATGTAAGCCCCATGACTTTACGGATGAGAAGGGAGCCATTGATGCTTTAAAATGGCTTGATGAGATGGAGACCATGATTGACATAAGTGGTTATGCTATCAAGGACACTACCAAATATGTGTCCCAATCCTTCAAGGAGGATGCTTTAACCTGGTGGAAGGCACTGGTCCAATCCACGGGCAAGGTTGCACTGTACAACCTAAGCTGGCCCAAATTCGTTGAATTGATCCGCGAGACTGACTGCCACCTCATGAGGTGGAGAAAGTTGAATCAGACTTTCTCAAGTTAATCATGAAAAATCTCAACTGCCGAGCTTATGTATCTAATTACAAATCTCTTTCAAGACTCGTACCGTATCTAATTACCCCTGAGTCGAAGCACATTGCGCGATTCATTGGAGGACTTGCTTTAGAGATAAAAGAGATGGTTAAATCCTCCAAGCATGCGACATTTAGATCAGCTGTGGATATAGCTTTATCTTTCACCGAGGATGAGAAACAAGTAAGAGCGGCCAAGATTGATGGTGATAACAAATGGAAATGTGATGAAACTCCTCCCAGGGATTCTAAGAAGGGTAAGACTATTCATGCTATTACGAGTCTAAGCCAACTGAGGTGAAGCCCGAATGTAAAACCTGCAGGAAAAGGCATTTTGGGAAATGTCTGCATAATCAGCCCAAAGGTTGTGGTATCTATAAGCAGATGGACCACAAACCCCACGAGTGCAAGGATCTGAAGAATGCCGCCTGTTATGGATGTGGCGAGAAAGGGCATATCAAGACTCATTGCCCAAAGTGGACAGCTAACGCCAAGAATAAGGCCACTAATGCTAAGAAAGGCAATGCTAGAGCCTTTCAACTGACTGCAAGGGAAGCAGTGAATGACACAAAAGTCATTACGGGTACGTTTCTCGTAAATGACATATTCGCTAGAGTCTTATTTGATTCCAGAGCTGATAAAAGCTTCGTTGACCATAAATTTAGCAAACTTCTAAACCTGCCCTTAAGAACCTTAGATGTTACTTATGAGGTCGAAATGGCCAATGGTAGTATAGAAGTAGCTTCCACAATTGTTGATGGATGCACTATATCCATCAAGAACCAATCTATTCCTATTAACCTCTTACCTATGAATCTCGCGGGATTCGATATAGTTTTAGGCATGGATTGGTTAGCTAATAACCAAGCCCACATTGCCTGCGATAAGAAACTTATCGAGATTAAATCCCTATCTGGTGATATACTCACTATCCATGGAGATCAACACTATGGATTTCCTGAGGGAGCATCTTTGCTCAAGGCATCCAGGTGCTTGAAGAGAGGATGTGTCATTTACATGGCAGATGTGACCATTGACAACCCGAAGCCGAAGATTGAAGACATTCCCATCATCTCAGAGTACCCTGATGTTTTTCCTAAAGATCTACCCAGTCTGCTCCCAGATAGATAAGTCGAGTTTAAAATCGACATCCTGCCTGGATCAGCTCCTATAGCTAGAGCACCGTATCGTTTGGCACCCACTAAGATGAAGGAGTTGAAGGCATATCTTGAAGAACTCTTGGAGAAAGGCTTATACAGCCGAGTTCCTCACCCTGGGGAGCTCCTATTCTCTTTGTTAAAAAGAAGGATGGTTCGATGTGAATGTGCATCGACTACCGCTAACTAAACAAGATCACGATTAAGAATCGGTATACTTTGCCAAGGATTGATGATCTATTTGATCAACTACAAGGAGCCAACTACTTCTCAAAGATTGATTTGAGATCTGGATATCACCAACAAAAGGTCCGAAGTGAAGATGTTCCGAAGACTGCATTCTGAATTAGATACGGACACTATGAGTTTCTCGTGATGCCTTTTGGGCTCACGAATGCACCTGCAGCATTCATGGATCTCATGAATAGAGTCTGCAAGTCGTATTTGGATAAGTTTGTTATTGTATTCATAGATTACATACTTATCTACTCACGTGACAAGGATGATCATAAGAAACATCTTCGATGTATACTCGGTCTGCTGCAACAGGAGAAACTCTATGCAAAGTTCTCCAAGCGAATTTTGGCTTCGCGAAGTCCAATTCTTAGGACACATGATTTGTGAGCGTGGTATGCAAGTGGATCCCACCAAGATTGAAGCTATTATGAACTAGGAAGCACCCAAAACCCCTTCAGAAATCCACAGTTTCTTAGGATTGGCTGGCTACTATAGAAGATTCATTGAGAACTTCTCTCGAATTGCCACTCTTTTAACTACGTTGACCCGCAAGAATGTAAAATTTGACTGGGGTCCTAAGAAGAAAGAATCCTTTGAGATTCTGAAGCCGAAACTGAGCAATGCTCTCGTTCTAACCCTTCCTGAAGGAATTGAAGACTTTGTCATGTACTGTGATGCTTCGCACATAGGAATGGGTTGCGTGCTTATGCAGAGAGGCAAAGTGATTGCCTATGCATCACGTCAACTCAAGATACACGAAAGGAATTACACCACCCGTGATTTAGAACTGGGTGCAGTGGTGTTTGCATTAAAGCTATGGATACATTAATTGTATGGCACAAAGTGTATTATATACGCGGACCATAAAAGTCTCCAACATCTTTTTAATAAAAAAGATCTTAACATGCGACAACGCCGATGGATGGAAACTCTAAATGATTACAAATGTGAGATTCGTTACCATCCCGGTAAGGCAAATGTTATTGCGGACGCTCTAAGTCATAAAGAAAGGGCTAAACCAATTAAGGTTAATGCCAAGAGAATTGAGGTACGTACTAGCTTGACTGAAAAGCTAATAGGAGATCAGAAGCAAACCCAGCTAGAGGCAAATGCTCAGACTGACGGATTACGTGGAACTGCTGAACAGTTGACACCTAGAAAGGATGGAATCCTAAGACTGAATGATAGGTTTGGGTTCCCATCTATGGAGGACTCAGAGGGTTGATTCTCGAGGAATCACATAACTCGAAATATTCAGTACATCCTGGTGGAGACAAGATGTACCAAGACCTGAAAAAGAACTATTGGTGGATGGGCATGAAAAAGTCCATAGCGACCCACGTAGCAAAATGCTTACCATGTTCACAAGTTAAGGCCAAACATCAGAGACCATCTGGTCTGCTACAACCACTGGAGATTCCTACATGGAAATGGGAAATGGTAATAATGGATCTGATTACCAACTTACCTAAGACCAGTCATGGCAATGACACGATATGGGTCATAGTTGACAGACTGACTAAGTCAGCTCACTTCTTGCCAATTAAGGAAACTTACAGTTCTGACAAGCTATCCAAGTTGTATGTTGACAACATTGTGTATCTTCACGGAGTACAGTTGTCTATAGTATCAGATAGAGATACTAGATACACTTCGCATTTTTGGAAAAGTTTCCAGCAAGCACTTGGTACACACTTGAACTTTAGTATGACTTATCATCCCCAAACTGATGGGCAAAGTGAGCGTACTATCCAAACTTTGGAAGACATACTGCATGCATGCACGATTGAGTTAGGCGGTAACTGGGATGAACATCTACCCCTGATTGAATTCTCCTATAATAACAGCTATCACACTAGTATAAAAGCCTCACCTTTTAAGGCTTTATATGGCAGAAAGTGTAGAACGCCCCTCTGTTGGGATAAAGTTGGTGAAAGCCAATTCTCTGGACCTGAGATTGTCCATGAAACAACTAATAAAATTTTTCAAATCAGAGATAGACTCAAGGCTGCCCGAGATAGGCAGAAGAGGTATGCTGATAAAAGGAGGAAGCCTCTTAAATTCCAAATCGGGGACTGAGTAATGCTCAAGGTCTCACCTTGGAAAGGCGTAATGAGATTTGGAATGAAGGGCAAGCTGAGCCGTAGATATACTGAACCATTCGAGATAACTGAATGTGTCGGTTCTGTAGCTTACAGGCTTAAGCTACTAGAAGAGCTGAGTGGAATCCATGATATATTCCATAACTCTACTCTGGAAAAGTACGTAGCTGATGAGGCACTTGTCATGTCTCATCATGACGTTCAAATTGATGAGAGATTGAGGTTTATTGAAAAACCTTTGTCCATATTGAGGACCGTGAAGTCAAAAAGCTCCGTAAGAAAAAGGTTTCCCTCAACAAAGTGAAATGGGATTACCGTCGTGGCCCAGAATACACTTGGGAGGTTGAATCTGAAATGAGACGGAAATACCCGTATCTGTTTGAATAAATCTCGAGGACGACACGTGTCCAATTCTCCAACTAATCCCAACTACGTTGATGGAGAAACCTCCAGCTAATCCCGACTATGTGGAAGGAGGAAGGACCTACACTGTACGTTCACTGAAACGTGTACCGAATCTCTGACTAATCCCGACTCTGGGAAGGAGAGGGACTATTATTGTGCGTTAACTGAAACGCATCATGGATATCCAACTAATCCCCACTATGAGGGAGGACTGTGACTAATGTTGCACATATCAATAACTTATTAAACCCAAAGAGTCAAATGTACAAAATTCTTATTCATGAAGTCCTTACGGACCCGTAAGGCCTTATGGCTTACAAACCGTAAGGCCTTTAAAATATTGTGCGCCAAGAGGTCTTCTGTTGTTTTGCCACCTTGCACCAACTTACCACCATCTTCTCTGGTTCCTACACCTCAATGGGCACTTGTACACATCTGAGAAGCCTTCTCAACACTTGGCATGATTTTGTGGTGATCTTGCAACTATAAATAAGCCACATGATCATCCCTTATCTTTGCTCATTCACTCTCTATCAGTCTAATCACTCTTGGAGCTTTCCTCTGGACAAGAGGACTCCCTTCATAGTTCTATTACGCTTAAACACTTCCAAGTAAGTGTTTCCCCTTGTTCTATTTCATTTTATATAGTTATTTTAAGCTAAAAGTCAAACAATTGACTTTCTGTTTGACTTTAGCTTCTAACCAAATTGGTCAAGGTAAAGTTCAATCCAAACTTTCCTATGTTATCGTAATAACATTGGTATGTGTAGGATCGTTGTTGGACCCAAACGAGTCAATCAGAAGAGCTTTAAATCCGATTTAAAGGCGGAATCAGTGAAACGGACGTGAAAACAGCTTTCTACTCTTAAATCTGTCACTTTGATTGATTATAACACTAATTACAACCTGAACAGATTTCGACAGCACTTCGTTACAAATCCTGAAGTGTTCCCAAATGAAATGACAAGTGCCCTATATATAGTGGTGGAGGTTTCTATTGAAACTGACCATGACAAGTTCAAACGAAACCTGTCTGATCTGGTTTCCCTTGAACATGTCACATGTCACTTTCAAAGGGAACCTCATGTAAACCCACTAAACTTTGTTTCTTGCACCTCGGACACCGAAAATCCTATCCTATACTATTACATGATACAAGACGAAGTCAATAGACGTAGTGCACTAACAAACTCCCCCTCGGATATTGACGAAGTCTTCAGTGTCTAGTCTTCAGTATGACACATCTTCGGTCTTGATCATTCTGCCTTCTTATCCAAATTGTAACATTATAAGCATCCATCAATCCTTCTCTCCTATCAGCTTCAGGCTCCCCCTTTCGTCATGCTTCCGTTCTTTGGGATCTACACCTAGCTTTCCATCTACAAGCTCTCTCTTGCTTCAAGCTTGTCTTCAGACTCCCCCTTAGACTCTGCTCTTGGGATCGTAATCTGGACTATCTGTAAACACTCAAACATCTATAAGTAACAATATTTAGAACATCCAGGAATCGTAACCTGGCAATTTTAAACTCTTTAACTACTCCCCCTATCAACAAACTAAATGATTTAGCAGCAATAAAGAATCCAACTCCCTCACAGTTAATCATCCAAGTCCAAATTAATGACCTTGGAGATATCACAAACTGTTTTTGAATTTTGATTTTAATTCAAGTTTCAAATTAATGAACTTGTTTATTTTCAGAACCACAATCAGCATACTTAGATTTTGAAACTCAACACTCAGACATCGGTTGTCGAAAATAAAGCAGAAATCAAAATCTTTTTGTATTTTTCTGAAAATATAAAGCAATAAAGAAATATGTACAAACATATTTACAGACAATATTTTTGTTTGAATTTGCGTCAGAGGATCATATCAGTTTATAACAAGTCACAAGTACCGTTGAGCTTAGTTACACAGTAAGAATTAAACAATTCACTTAGATTGTCGATATACTGGTCCACTTAAATTTTTATACAAATTTCAACTGATTCAGGATACGAATTATGTGTTTTAAGAACTTAAACTCATTCATGTGTCCCACCTCTTGAATATACTCCCGTATCCAGATCCCAATATTCAGTCTTACAGGTAATTATAACACAAATGATATCTGTAAGGGGTTAATAAATTATGAAGAATCATGAGAGCTCAGGTCAGAACTACCGTTCAGCAGAGAGATCATGACTCAACTTGGGTGTGTCCCCTTTAGAGGATCTTTTTTACAACAGCAATGCTAAGCAATTTTATTGCCTTATCATATATGCTGAGGGTGATGCTGTGTTTCAAGCATATGCGGAAAGTATTATTCGAGGACTAGGTCAGAACTACCGTTCAGCAGAAGTCCTGGAATAATACCCCAGATATCACTGAGTATAAAGACCTAGTATATCAGAAAAAGGAACCTTTCAAACGAGATTTCAGGGGTTACCTATATATCCAAGTAGTGTTCCCCACGAAATAAGCAAGTGTTTGAATTTAGGTTTATATCCCGAAAAAGTTTACTAAGTGTATAAACATCTACCGACACATCCATGGTGAGATCGTTTAACACATTTAAACTTTCCATTTCTTTAGCGTACTGTAACTATCTACTGATGTACTGTCATTTCCTCTTTTTACGCAAAAACTCAATTTTTTTTAATTTTATCATGTTTTTGGCTTTTTCAAAATTTTCAAATGTTTTTGGATTTTCTAACAATATTTCTCCCCCTAAAATGCAAAATCATTAAAAATTTGACAACACAATACTGATAGCTTTGTCTCGCCATCCATTTTCTGCTTAAAGTGTTCTGATTTGCAGAAATAGACATACCCCCATGATTTATAACACATTGATTTTTACAGTTTGAAAACCGTTTTTCAATCTGATGAAAGTAATCATGTTTGTTCAGCCGTGAGGGTTTCGGCGTATTCAATCAACATTTATTCAACAAAATTAAAGACAACATATTTTTGGTTTTTCAAATTTTAACAAACTAAAAACATATTTTTGGTTTTAAATTTTTCAATTTTTTTAGGAGTTTGAAAATATTGTTTATTTATGTACAAAACATCACTCAAACTAAACTCCCTGTTCAACCAAACCAGGGTCCTGCAACCTCTTCCTGTGCCAGGTTGCTCCAACTACCATTTTCACAGTCTTCAGCTTCGTTGAGCACCTGCACATTCAAACTTTATCAATCATTTGAACAATTTAGCCCAGGTCTGTTGGACCTTAGGCATTTCAACACAATAATGTTCATTTAATTTCGGAAACTCTTTTTCATTTAAAATGTTTTCAATTTTGACTTCAAATTTTTCATCTTTTACCATCGTTACTTGTTTCTTAGCACTCCACATTTGACCTTTCGGAGTACCTCTTGTGTAAAAATTTGTCTCTTTTTGAACCTTTTGATTTTGAATAACATTTTTAGGTTTCCAAAACTCTTGAGGTTTTATCATATCAACAGATGTTCTCCAACTTTGTGTTGTTCTCAATCTGGGTGTGTGAGAATTCCAGGTCTGTCTTGAATCGAACCTGTTCGGGTTTGATTTCCAATTTTGATTTGAAACAAACTTGTTTGTATTGTACCTCCAAGTTTGTTTCGAATCAAATCTGGTTGACCTTGGTTTCACATCCTCAGATTTCTGTTCTTCAACATCAACAGGCTTTGGATTTAGACACTTTCGTGCAACATGTCCAATTTGATCACATTTAAAACACACTTTCTTTGAAACATCCTTGGCCTGTTGTTGTTTCTTTTTCATAACATCAAACTCCTCATTAGACTGTTGTCCAATTTTGAGTTTTTCCTCTTCTTTCAAGCTTTTCCCTTGAACAAAACTCATCTTTTGTTGCAAATTTGGTTTTTTACTTTGATTCCAATTCCGTTTCTTTTTATAACCCAAACCAGCCTTCATGTTTTTCTTCTTAAAACCAGGTTTGTTATAAAAAGATTTATGACCTTTACCAGCAAACTTTGGAATCTCAGACTTCTCAATCTCAACCATTTTGAAAACTTTATCGACCTTCTCTGAAATCACATTCTGAATCGGGAATACAACATCTAAAAATAATTTGTCCGATCCAATCATGGTATAAACCAATCCTTTTGAATCATCATTCAAATTTTTCTCGGATTTTGTGTTTTTCAGATAACCATCATAAAGATTTCCTTCATCTTCATCCTGTGATTTAGACTTACCTTTTGTAGACTCATCTTTCAAAACACTTTCAACAACCTTACTTACCACCTCTGAATCATTAGCATCATCAGATTTGGAGTAAGTCACATCGATACTTTCAGGTAACTGGTCAGCTATGTTCAAACCCTTTTCCACCTTTTCCTCATCATAAAAAGTATAATTGTTTCTCAATGGTGGTGGTACCTGATGAAACTCTGAACCAATACCCTTTTTGCAATTGTCAGTATCTTTGTTATCTGGTGTGATGTTGAAAATGCGTTCGAGAATGTACGAAGAGTTATGATAACTTTGAAGTTTTGTAACAACCTTTTCTTTTTCAGCCAAGACTTGTTTAAGATTAGCAATTTCATCAACACATTTGTTTAATTCAATTTGCTTTTCTTTAAACTTTCTTTCATACATTTCTTTAGTGACTAAAGTTTCTGACAATCTTTGATCAAAACTTTTGACTTGGCTCTTCAAAGTATCATAAGCTTCTTGTACTCTCTGACTCGACCACTTTAAAGAATCATACTGTTTTTGTAAATCTTGAAATTTAGATTCTTTTTCAACACAATCGACACATTTTGCTGAACACATTTGTCTATACACATCATTATCTTTTTCAAGATCTTGACACTTCTGTGTTAGCTTTTCGACTTTTAATTTCAACATTTCTTCTGTTTCAACCATTTCTTTACATTTTATTTTGAAAACATTTTCAAATTTGGTTGCTTCAATTTCTTTTACTTTTATAATGTCATCTTTTTGAGTACAGGCTTTGCACATTTCTATGCAATTCCTGCACTTGTTTTCATTTTCATCAACCAATTCAACATTCGGTAATTCAGAAGATTTTCTAACCTCAGTCTCATTCAGCACCGGTTCTTCTGACTCAACTTTCTGATCTTCCTTCTTTTCTTCTTTCTGAGCTTCTTTATTCTTCTGTTCTTCTTCAGCCTTCTGTTCCTCTTCAGCAGCAATCTTCACAACATTCTTTACTTCTTCAATCATCTTCTTCAATTCTTCTTCTTTTCTCTTTTTCATCTCTACCACCTTCGGTAGACTTGCTTCACAAACCTCTCTTATCTTCTTCTCCAAATCAGGCAAATATGCTTTATCAGATAACCTTCGTGTGTTGAAAGTAGCCTGCCTTGGAACCAAATTTGTTACAGCTTCGAAATCCACTTTTGATGGGTCAACAACTGGATTACCCCGTGGATCCATGTAACATTCCAACTCTTCATTCCATCTTTTTGCTCTCTGGGCTTCTTTGAATGGTTCATTTAATTTTCTGATTTCCCATCTTGCATAATCTGCTTTCCAATATCTATCAGGATCAGCAACTTCTTTACTGCTGCTCGACATCTTCAATTACCCGGAATTTTCACTTTCAAGCAAACTGAGATTTTAAGCAAAAACACTCCAATCCTGATTCAAGCTAAAGCACCGATTCAAGCTAAACCTGATTCAAGCTAAACCTGATTCAAGCTAAACCTGATTCAAGCTAAACCTGATTCAAGCTAAACCTGATTCAAACTAAACCTGATTCAAGCTAAACCTGATTCAAACTAAACCTGATTCAAACTAAACCTGATTAACTTTCAAGAGAAAGCCAATTTGAATAGAAAGCCCAGTTCAATAGAAAGCCCTGATTACTTTCAATAGAAACCTGATTATATGAACCTGTCAATAGAAAGCTATATTTTATGGAGGTTTCTATTGAGTTTTTCAAGAGAAAGCTGATGTTCAAAAGAAACCTGATGGAATTTTCAAGAGAAACCTAAAGTGTTCGTTCAAACTAAACCTAGTTTTTGGTCTGTTTTTGTCATTTTTAGTCTGAATTTGAGTCTGAAACTTTCAAGGGTTTGTCTATGTCCAATTCCGAGTACACTGTGAAAAAATGAACCAAATCGGACCGTGAAATCTCGTTCAATTGAAGAAAGAAGGTGTAGAAGTCAGAAAATAGATGATATCAAGCTAAACTCTTCTTCCTGAGCTCTGATACCACTTGTAGGATCGTTGTTGGACCCAAACGAGTCAATCAGAAGAGCTTTAAATCCGATTCAAAGGCGGAATCAGTGAAACGGACGTGAAAACAGCTTTCTACTCTTAAATCTGTCACTTTGATTGATTATAACACTAATTACAACCTGAACAGATTTCGGCAGCACTTCGTTACAAATCCTGAAGTGTTCCCAAATGAAATGACAAGTGCCCTATATATAGTGGTGGAGGTTTCTATTGAAACTGACCATGAGAAGTTCAAACGAAACCTGTCTGATTTGGTTTCCCTTGAACATGTCACATGTCACTTTCAAAGGGAACCTCATGTAAACCCACTAAACTTTGTTTCTTGCTCGGACACCGAAAATCCTATCCTATACTATTACATGATACAAGACGAAGTCAATAGACGTAGTGCACTAACAGTATGATCCCTCTGTAATCATACCTTCGGATAATTACGTTTACTAGTTGAATTGTTAAGTCGAGCATGCTATGTAAAAGTCGAACTTTTGAATAAATTCATAAATGTTGTAAATGGTTTCTATAACTTATAACTCATTTGATTTAACATATATATCAGCTTTACAACTTATATAAACTAATGTTAGCATGCCCAACTTGTCCAATTCAGTTTAGAGTCTCATTTTATATCAAAAGTCAAACAGTTTGACTATTGCTTTCACTTTTGATTCTGACCTGTTTGGTCAACGTTTAAACCTGTTTTAAACTTTTTTTGAGACCATAATATTGTTGAGTATAACTCTCTAAAGTTATACCACGTGGTCATTACGTTTGATGAGTTAGATGACAAGGCTTGAATATATTGTAAAAAAACTACCACAAAGCCCTTATGTGGTCAAATGAGCTAATTGAATGGTTTTAAACTAAACCGAACTATAATATGACTTTGTAACAGTATATAGTTCAACTAAAATTGTATTTTACTACTTGGACTTGTCGTAGACTCATCCGACCTTCCGAACCCATCTTTACGCGCACAACTAGTTATGCGAACCTAGTTCGCATAAACTAGGCGTAACGGGTAAAAACTTTTTTAAACCTTTCTAAATCAGAATGTTGTTTTACTTAACCTTAATCCAATGAGTCCTTACACTGGGATAGGTTTAAACCACATTCTAAGCAATCTATGTTTAATCTATCTAAGCGATCTTATTCTTAAGTAATGGGTAGTGTCTAAGGGACTAAACTATGACCCGTATACATTCTAACAAATAACTGAATATGTTCACTCTGGACTATAGAACCCCCCAAATATTCGGATTTGAGTTTTGATATTTTGACTTTACGACTTTTACTATACTAAAACCGTTATCGGTTGGAAGCTAACTAAAAGGTAAATACTCTTAACTTTTTTTTTAAACTTGGGTTATGGAGAATACGCCACTTGGAGCGGGTATTATATAAATGAGTCACCTATGATAACTCATAAATGTAAGAACTCAGTTTAATCCGTTTTATTTGATAATTGAAACAATTGGGGGTTATTGGTACCGTGTCCGGGCGTCCCGACTTATGAACTATTGTGGCCATATAGAATAACCTGTCGGGGTAGGCATACTGACTGTAAGACACGTTATTCAACTTTGGTGTGTACCTTAATCATCATTGCAATAAATATGACCCGCTTTAATATCTGGTTACCATTGTATGACAAATATGTAAATTTGGTGACAAGACAAAATCCCAAGAAATATTAAATGATTACCTACGGGTTTTCTCTATGTATAAACCATTTTTGAAAAAAAAATATTTTCAGAATGAGTCAGTTAATTGTATTTACCAACGAAAGCTGACGTATTTTTCAAAAGATTGAACTGAAGGTACCGAAACTTTATATTAGGTTGGGAATCCGGGTCGGCTATGATAAAGGCTATGGAATTTGTAACTCCTAGCTTAGGGCCTATGATGTCTAAGCTTAGTTTTATCCCGATCTCGCCTGTGGGCTTTATTTGAACACTTGAACAACTTTAATTTGTATATTCGACACTTTTAAATGTTATGAATATTTTTACTCTAATATTTCCGCTGCATTAAAATTAATTGTGATACTGTTATCCAATTGCCACGACCCATCCGGGCCCACCGAAAATCGGGGTGTGACAAGTAAATTGTAGAAAGAGAGAGTATTCAAAGAGTAGATGATCTTAGCTTGGGTTTAGCTCATTTATTTATAATGTTTGGTAGCTTTAGGGTTTCCTCTTTTTGAGGAATTCTGGTTGTATTGGGATTGAGCTAAAAAATAGGAGATCATGCAGTTCTCCCCAGCTTTTTAGAGATTTTGTTAATAATGTATATCCGTGCAAATGGAATATTCTGAAATGACGACATGATGTATTATTATAGGTTTGACCGGTGTAGGTTGACCAAACCGAGTCATACCTCGTCAAACTACATTAGATGTGATTGATGTGTGATAACAAGGTTGAAGGTGAAAGATAAAACAACACACTTATGAGACCAAGTGACAACCATTAAGCGTATATCTTAGTAACCATGTAAAGTACAAATTCTTGTATAGATTTATAGTTGAACTATATAGATCACATAGATAGTCATTATACTTTGGTCATATGTTGACATAAGTATTATCTTAGTGAACTATATAAGTGTGGATAAGTCGATAGTTTAGGAAATTTAGGTGTTGACATCGTGTAGTTTAAAAAGTACAAGTTTTGGGTAAGAATGTAGACCCTTGGCTACTTTGCAAAAGTCACTGAGAGAAGAAACGTGCAAGCATGCTGCTAATTTGGTTTTGGCACAGTTAAAGATACATGCATGAAACCTCCCATGTTTGTTGATCCATATTAAACAGTGGTGTGGCACAAAATCAAGGTGAACTTTAACCTAATGATCATACTCATTAATATATCAATATAGTTTGCTTATGCTTATGATATTACTTTTAGTTTAATTGGAAGATGATTTATTTGTTATTACTTGAGGGTGCCATCTCATAGTAGTTACCATGATTAGGAGATGTCCCATTTGTGTGATAAGTGAGAATTACCTAACGGTGCTATTCTAGCAAAGTTAATGTAGTTAGGGAATGTTCTTTTGATGTTTTGGATAGACACGTGCCTAGGTTTAATCTAGAAACAACATACACCATGTCTATGTAGTACATTAAACATGTGCTTCATCACATATGCAATATTGTAACTAAATAGCCAAACTTGGAGTCGAAAGTGATTACTTTGTTTCTTATCTTGTGCTATTACGTTTTTTTTTTGTGTTAGTTGTTTCCTAATTTGGTTTCTAGCTTAGTTTAGCTTTTGTTTACATTCATGATCAAATCAAAATAAGTGAACATACTTTTATAATCAAACATGGAGTGTTTCGTTAACTATATACTACTTGTAAATACGATACACTACTTACCTTAGATATCTACGTTGGTAGTAAATTATTTAACTTGGTAGATTTCACTGCGTATAACCTTGACTCATGTACAACTTTTACACTCACTTGAAGAACTTTTGCGACGAGCACAAAAACCAACGATGGTTTGAAATATCCAGTCAATGACTAAAAGGTAACACTAACTTACATCCACTAACGACTATTTGTTGGTAGATAAGACTCATTAATTGAATCACCAATCTTTTGTCAGTTAGGCTAAAGTTAATCAATCAACTTGACTAATCCGTGATCCGACTTCTAATCGAATATCAAAATTGAAGGATATTGTATACATTGTATTATGTGGAACATTATGAAGACTACAAGTTAGCCGAAGATGATTTGTATTTGTGTGGTGTGACAAGTATCACATTGCGTGTCCACGTATATTGGAACATGATGTTAAAATGAATGTGATTTTGGTATGTCACAAGTCTCCTTACGTGTTCATATTTTTAAGAATACTCACTTGCTTAGTTAAAATAACAACTCACGAATACTTATTAGTGTAATAAAATAAGTATATTACTCTATAAATACAAATCTCATTTTTAGACTTGTGAGAGAGTTCTAATATGTGGTAGATGATAAGTCATAATACAAGATTTTTCTTTATATTTTAAGAGAATATTAGCATGCAATGACTCTAAGAAGGATGAAACACATTTTGCATCTAGATATCGTAACTCATACACTTTGACCTTTCATCCCAAACCACATGTTCAAAATTGCGAACGTTGTGTTATATATATGTGAACTAGTAGATTGTTTCGCGCATTGTGTGGTGTTTCGAAAAAAATATGTCGTAACTGTTTTGGTCAAAAAAATCTGATGAGGATATTGCAACCAAACTCTCTATTACGGGGTATGATGCTAATAATGTAGAACAATGATAAGGATCACTTCAATGTAAATTGCACAAACGACACAAGGATTTATACGGGGAAAAAGCCCTTGATCAAGAGTTGATCTCCGGCACAAAAACCCCCAGGTGATGGAAACTACCGATCACCAAGCTCAAATTAATGAATAAATGTTTACATCTTCGGATAGTAACGAGCTAGGTACAAGGATCACTATCGTGAAATGTGTAAAAGTGAGTGAAAACTAATGAATGTTCGTCGAGAGCTTCAAGTGTGCGAGTATATGAGAGTGTGTAGCTGAAAATGGCTAAGTCTCCTAATTCTAGCTCGTTACTCCTTTTTAAAATAGAAGTTAACTACAATAACTAACTATCCGACTTTTGTGCCAAGCTCCCACGTTCTCCACAACGTCCATTTTTGGTCAATCGTGTGCGAAATGCCCGTGGAATATTCCTTAGTACCGTTGCCAAGACCAAGTCAAGCTTGTTACTCCTGCGAAATAATACAAAACACAAATAAACAATCGTCAGTACGAGGATCCTTAAAGTGATCCATGATCCTGATCCTGAAGCTCTTCTGAATATCACTATCTGTCACAGAAGTAAGGATCATTAATTAGGATAACGAATAAGGATCACTAATTATTAGAAAATCCTCCCCTAACAATTGCCCCCAAAATATAAGGAGTGATACGTAAATTGAGCGAGTTATATTTTCCTGATCTTATCCGCAACTAACTATCGTAAATATAGCCGTTATTGTTGAACTAGCCGTTGCAATCGTGACGTCACAGAAGTGACAACCCTGCACGATCATGATTATAAATAGGAGATAGAGATAGGATCAAATGCATTTAAAATTTCAGAAAGACTCCCTTTATAACTGCATTCCGAAGATAGACAGGTATTCTCTCTTCATCTTCTTCCTTCTCTTACTCTGTTTTTCTTACTTTACCATTATCTCTTCAAGAATGATGCTCCGGTCCTCCCCCGCCAAGGATCACTAGAAGGATAGTCCCTTGAAGAGTCAAAAGATCATCAAAGACTCTGCAAATGAGAGGTGTTACTTTAACGATGCTCAGATAGACAAGATCCGTCATTGCTTTCCGGCGAGTGCTTTTTTCAAACCCTTTGATCCTACTATTCTGAGCGACTATGTTTCAGAAACATGGGTTGCCTTTCCAGTTACCCCATTCGCCATAGGATACACCTATCCTTTCCCAGAATTTACACAATCCTTCTTTTCCCTTACCGGCATCTCTTACATCCAAGCCATGCCGATGATTTGGAGGGTTTTGTATACCCTGGAGAGGATCATCGAACAGGAAGGCATTGATTTAGGCATGTCAGAGCTGACACAATTGTATGACCTTACTACCTTTGGTTCCCATCGTTATTTGTTCAAACGAAAACCCGGCGGAGAACATCCCCTTCTTAAAGTTACCAAGAATGACACAAATTGGAAACGTCGCTTCTTCTTTGTCAGGAGGGATACCATTCCAAACGGAAAGGATCTACCAAGGACATGGTCCACCCATGGTAGGCTAGAGGATCCTGAGAAGGATCACCAGGTAGTCTTGTTTTTGTATAAGGATTACTGACCCCTTTTTGTCTTGTGTTATGCAGCTATCTCTGTCTCACACATCATCACATCACCTGCAACCAAGGATAGACTTGCTGCTTTTTGGAAGCTTGATCCTGAAACAAGGACATTCAAGATAGACACCCAAGATTCACAAGAAGTATCCTCAGGTTCCATTACCATGTCAAGTAAGTATCCTGCTTGATTTATAGTTTGAATATTAAAATAAATAATTAAATTGAAATAAGAGTAGGACACTTATCTTGTTTTGATTGTGTAGGTGCCGGAAAATTTGTCAAGCCTGTATCCCAGTTCAACACAGCTGACCTTGATGTTGTTCGATCCAGGAAGAAGAGGTCCACTACCAGTCCTAGCATCTCCATTCCCAAAGCACCCACTAAAGGAAAGGGTGGTAAGAAGAGGAAAACTTCTGACACTGAGGACCTTCAAGGCCTACCACTGATCCGCCACCAGTTCCTTGAATACTTCAATGATGTAAGGATCACCAATTCTGCCTAGGTATCCTACTCATATGAGGATCACCTGATCTTGAACTGTTTTGCCCTTTTCTTTGCAGAAATTTGCTGAGATTGAAGATTACGTGGGGAATGTTGAGGAGCAGGACAAGAAGATTGCTGACCTCCAACAGGTTGCCGTGCTTAAGGACCTTGCCATTGCTGATCTTCAGAAGGAACTCCAAGATGCCAAGACTAAGACAGCTAAACTTCTGATTGACCTTGACTATGAGAAGCATGATCTCATAGAAAATGCTAAGGTCTCTGCTGCCATCACAATGTATCAGACAAAATTGAAGATGGCCCAGGAAGCTCAAGATCCTAACTTTGATAAAAGCAGTTGGGATGTTGAGGGCTGGAAAGCAAGGTTGGCTGATCTCGAGGATGATGAGGAGGAGACTACTGAGGTCTTGGCGATTGAGGCAAGTGGCAGTGGAAAGGATCTGATGAAGGATACCGCAGCTGGAGGGGAAGAGGATGCAGCAAAGGTGTAGGCTGTACAATTGGGCGATGATGGACATTCCTAGACGCAGCCGGAGCCCAATTTTTTTTAAATTTGGTAGTAGGTCTTTTGTGGTTATGATGTTGAACAATTTAATGGTTTGTACTTGAACAATAGTCTTTAGGATTAAGGATCATGTATGATCCTTTGGACAATAGGCAGGATTGCAATTGGTGGAAGGATCCTCTGTTTTGGGGATGAAGCCATTGTGATCCTGCTGCCTTTATATTCCTGCACTACTTTCGAACTTGTTATCATGGACACCCTTTACCTACCCCAGCGGACGGGCCACGTTTTGCTGGTAGATGCTCGGGGTAGGTAATTTTGATAACCTTTTAAGGGTTAATCCTTTGTTAATAAATAAAATCTTAACCTTTTGTCGCTTATCTTGTGTTGTTATCCTTTTTAATATCTTGCTTTCCAATTGTTGTAATGTTCATTCCATTTATACTTATCAATCCTTGAAAAATTAAAAAAGATAACCAAAAAGTTTAGGATATGATCAAGGATCACATATCCCATAACTGATAAGTTCCAAAAAGTGATATAGTTTAAGAATCACAAGTTTAGTTGTCAAATTTCAAGGGTTATTTAAATAAATAATGAATATAATTAATAATAGTTAAGGATCATACCTGAGGATCCAAGTTAGGACCCTAACCATAATAAGGATAACTATAAGATAAACCTTAGAGCGGAGTAAGGATCAAGGATCCCTAGTTGCCTATCTTTAAGAACCTAAAATAGAGCATAAGTTGGGACTAAGCCAATATAAGAAAAGAGTTAGCAACTGGGGACAAGCCCAAGGATAACTGGGGACAAGCCCAAGGATCGTATGTAAACTGGAGTATGGCCCTAACTGGCGACTATCCAAACTTAGTGACATGAAGATGCCAAAACCTTAGCTGACGTGAAAACGTTAGAAACCTTAGCTAACGTGAAAACGTTAGAAACCTTAGGAACGGATGTATGGTACGTCTACCATTATACCTAGGATCCTAGGCATAGCCAGTACAATGGAATTATCAGCCCCTAAAACGAGTACTGGTCCCACTGCCTTGAACTATACCAGGATCATCATGCGCTACAGGCGGAACTGGGGTCAAGCCCAAATAACTGGTGTTAGGGGAGGATTTTCTAACAATTAGTGATCCTTATTCGTTATCCTAATTAGTGATCCTTACTTCTGTGACAGGTGGTGATCCTCAGAAGGGCTTTAGGATCAGGATCATGGATCACTTTAAGGATCCTCGTACTGACGATTGTTTACTTATGTTTTGTAGCATCTCGCAGGTATAACAAGCTTGACCAAGTCTTGGCGACATTCCTGGAGAATATTCCCAAACTATTCTGCACGTGCTTGACCAAAAATAGACGTTGTGGAGAACGTGGAGGCATGGCACGAAAGTCGGATAGTTAGTTTGGTAGTTAGATTTCTATTTTAAAAAGGGGTAACGAGCTAGTAGAAAAACACTTAGTCATTTCTCAGTTACACACACTCGTATACTCGCACACTTGAAGCTCTCGACGAACACACATTCATTTTTACTCACTTGTACACATTTCACGATAGTGATCCTTGTACCTAGCTCGTTACTATCCGAAGTTGTAAACATTTAATCATTTATTTGAGCTTGGTGATCGGTAGTTTCCATCACCCGGGGTTTTTTGTGCCGGAGATCAACTCTTGATCAAGGGCTTTTTCCCCGTATAAATCCTTGTGTTGTTGGTGCAAATCTATATTGAAGTGATCCTCATCGCTATTACATAATCAGCATCATACCCCCATAACATAGAGTTTGGTTGCAATATCCTCAACAGATTTTTTGACCAAAACAGTTTGGCGCCCACCGTGGGGCAATTGGTGCTTTGTCCTTAGAAGAATTCGCGTTTCTGTGCTCATTCCGGTTCACTACAACCAAGCAAATGGCTTCCTCGGCGAAGAATGCTTCAAACTTGATGCCCTCACTCACTTCTTCACAAGGCGTCCCTCCTTTGCCTCCACCACCTTCTGGATCCCAGAAGAATACTGAGAATGCCGCGAAGAAACCAACTCCCATTTTCTCAAAACCACCTACTTCTTCTGTTTCAACTAATCCTACTACTAATGATCTCTATGCCTTGATTTTGCAGATGAGGAATCATGCACAAGAGCAGGATAAGACCAACGAGAGGATCCTCCGGGAGATTGACGAAATTAAGAAACAGAAGAAAACGGCAGAGGATCGTTCCCCACTGATGCCCAGATCTTTGAATTTTGATACTCCGGTGATTACTTCTCAGCCATCAGTGGTTCCAGACATTCAATATGTGGGTGGACCAAAAGGAGTGCACTACGGAACAACGACAATGACCCAGGCATCAGGTTCATATTTCCAGCCAGCGGGATCCTATCCTCAGCATATGGGATCCCTCACGAGTTCAGGAGGATATTCAGGAATGCAGCAGTTTCAAGGATCCTCCTTCGTTCCAGGATCATCCCAGGTTCAAGGATCCTCCTTCGTTCCAGGATCATCCCAGGTTCAAGGATCCTCCTTCGTTCCAGGATCATCCCAGGTTCAAGGATCCTCCTTCGTTCCAGGATCATCCCAGGTTCAAGGATCCTCCTTCCAGGATCATCCCAGGTTCAAGGATCCTCCTTTGTTCCAGGATCATCCCAGGTTCAAGGATCCTCCTTTGTTCCAGGATCATCCCAGGTTCGAGGATCCTCCTTCGTTCCAGGATCGTCTCAGTTTCAGGGATCCTTCCAGATGCCAGGATCCTTGAGGAGTTTGCAAACAGGAAGTTCAGATGTCCATCAGGGAGATTTTATTCCAATGCAGACCAATGCCTCTACTGGCCCCTCGATCATTCCAGAGCCTCAACAATATGGATTAACATCCATTCTTCCTAACTTGAATCCAATGGGAGGTAACACTTTTAATAATTCTCATACTACTAACCATGGTCTTATGCAGGATCCAGATATCAATCATGCCATGGCCAGAGAATTGCAAAAGCTAAAGGATATGATATCAAGTGTTCCGGGAGTGGTCAAACCTATCCCAGAGATTGCAGATGGGAGCCACAAGATATCTCGTTTTGCACCACCAATCTGTGATGCTGAGATACCCAAGAGATTCCATGTGCCAACAATGAAGCTGTATGATGGTTCGACAGATCCTGAGGAACACAGAGCACAATACAGGGAGAGGATGGAGATCAATCCAATTCCAGAAAGGTTAAAGGAAGCATGCCTGTGCAAGGGATTCGGATCCACTCTTACTGGATCAGCTCTCAAATGGCTGCTAAGTCTTCCCCCTTACTCTATTACCTCGTTTGCTAACCTAGTTAATCTATTTAATAATCAGTTTTCTTGTAGTAGAAAATTTGAACGATTAACTAGTGATTTATATAGGATAACCCAGGGTCACAATGAATCATTAAGGGATTACATTACCAAATTCAGTAAAGAATCCTTAGACATTCCCAACTTAGATATAGCCACGGCTGTTGAGGCCTTCAAAATGGGATTGCTTAGGGATTCGTTATTTTATGATGATCTTGTTATGACACCATGCAGGAACCTAGATGAGGTAAGAACCCGGGCCCTCAGGTTCATCCGGCTAGAGGATGACAAGAGGATCCAGGAGAGGTTAACAGGATCCTCAAAGCAGGATAAGCAAGGATCCTCATTCAGGAACAACAAGTTCAGATCCTACAACAGATCTGATAATCAGAACGTGCATTCTATTGATCAAGAAGAGGATGATGAGGATTATCCTCCAATTTCTGAATATTGTTTTAGTGTTGATAACAATGAACTAATCCTTGCGATGCAGAGTCTAGGTGATAAAGCTAGATGGCCCAGAAAAAATGATAGGCCAGCTGCAACTAAGGATAAATCAAAATGGTGTGCATATCATGAAGATTTTGGGCACCTCACAGAAGAATGCATTGCATTAAGAAAGGAAATTGGATACTTGTTGAGCAAGGGGCATCTAAAAGAATTGTTGGGAAGAAAAAAGTCAAGAACTCAGGATCCTGAAAGGATCCCTGAGAAGGCTCCAGCCCCTCCAGCAGATGCACAAGTAATAAACTTTATTTCTGGAGGATCCGACATCTGTGGCACATCCTTCTCAGCAGCTAAAAGGCATGCAAAGGAAACTAAAATGGATAATGGAGAAAGACCAGTTCGAACGTCAAGTGTCTCCGAAGGAAAAGTCATAACCTTTGATGAAGAGGATCGTGTTGATATCCAGGATCCTCATCACGATGGTTTAGTTATTACTCTTTTTATATCTAACCATTTTGTCCGCAGGATCCTTATAGACGGAGGAAGTTCAGTGAACATTATCCAGCTTGATGTTCTAAAAAAGATGGGTATCCCTGAATCAGAGATCATACCAAGATCCTCCGTGCTCGTGGGATTTAGTGGCGAAACTAAGAACACCCTGGGGGACATTAAACTCCCAATATATATTGAAGGCTTACACTCTTATCAAAAATTTTGTGTTATTGACTGTTTATCTTGTTGTAATGTTATCCTTGGCAGGCCCTGGATACACGATATGAAAGCAGTCCCATCTACTTACCATCAATGTGTGAAGCTCCCTAGTCCTTGGGGAATAGTAAAGATTGATAGTGATCAGCAGGAGGCTAAGAATTGCTACACTTCATCGATGAAACCAGCCTCGAAGTCAAGGGAGCAATAACAATCAAGGTATCCTCCAAGGAATGTCTTGGAGGCCAGAGAGCAGGATGTGGTAGAAATCCTCATGGATCCCGATGATCCTGAATCCAAAATCTATATCGGATCAGGGATCCTTGGCGAAATGAAAGAAGACCTCGTATCCTTCCTCAAAAGGAGAAAGACTACCTTTGCATGGAAACACGAAGACATGACTGGTATATCCAAAGATGTTATCACCCATAAACTCGGCATTGACAGATCCTTCAAACCAATCCATCAAAGGAGAAGAAAGTTTGCACCGGAAAGGAATGCCATTATCCAAGAAGAGGTAGAGAAATTGCTCCGGGCAGGTATGATTAGAGAGGTCAAGTATCCAAGATGGTTGGCCAATGTGGTTGTTGTTCAAAAGAAAAACGGAAAGTGGAGGGTATGTGTCGACTTTACCGATTTAAATAAGGCATGTCCCAAGGATCCTTTCCCTTTACCCCACATTGACTCCATGGTGGATGCAACCGCGGGTCATGAACTGTTAACTTTTATGGATGCTTCATCTGGATTTCAACAAATCCAAATGGAACCATCCGACCAAGAGGATACAACCTTCATGACTCCAACTGGTATATACTGCTATATTGCTATGCCGTTCGGATTAAGAAATGCAGGTGCAACATATCAAAGGCTGGTGAATATGATGTTCAAGGATCAGATCGGACAAACTATGGAGGTTTACATAGATGATATGGTGGTAAAATCCTTAAAAGCTGAGGATCACCTAAGAGACTTGGAGGAAGCATTCGATATCCTTGACAAATATAACATGAAACTTAATCCTTCAAAATGTCACTTTGGTGTTAAAGCAGGTAAATTCTTAGGATATATGGTGACAAAGAGAGGCATCGAAGCTAGCCCGGAACAAATCAAAGCAATAGTGAACATCAAATCCCCGGCCAATGCTAAGGATGTTCAAAGGCTAACAGGCAGGATAGCAGCTTTGAACAGATTTATATCCAAATCCTCAGAGAAGTGCAAAGAATTCTATGATATCCTAAGGAAGAACAAGAAATTTGAGTGGACTGAGAAGCATGAAAATGCTTTGAGAGCACTCAAAGATTACCTATCCTCAGCCCCGGCTTTGATGAAACCAGAAAAAGGTGATGTGTTATCCTTGTATCTTGCAGTATCCTCAAAAGCAGTAAGTGCGGTCCTTGTTAAGGATCATCAAGGTACACAACATCCTGTCTATTATGTAAGTAAAAGTTTACTTGATGCCGAATCCAGGTACTCACACCTTGAAAAGCTTATTCTTGCATTAATTATGGCATCTACCAAGTTAAGACATTATTTTGAAACTCATGTTATCATTGTTAAAACTAATTTTCCAATTAAGAATGTCCTCAGGAAACCAGAGATGTCAGGAAGGATGGCTAAGTGGGCAGTGAAATTGAGTGCATATGATATAAGATATGAGCCTAGGACAGCCATCAAATCCCAAGCATTAGCTGACTTTGTGGCTGATTTCAGTAGTGATTTACAAGAAGAAGCTGAGCTAGAAGTCCAGCAGCTAGAAGATACCAAGGATCCTTGGATACTTTATACTGATGGATCCTCAAATGTCAAAGGCACAGGGCTTGGAATACTACTAAAATCGCCACAGGGGGACATAATACCCCATTCTATAGCTTGTGAATTCCAAACCACTAACAATGAGGCTGAATATGAAGCCCTAATTGCTGGTTTACAAATTGCAAAGCATATGGGGATCAGGTATCTTGAGGTACACGTAGATTCTTTGTTGATTACAAACCACTTTAATGGATCATATTCTGTTAAAGGTGAAAAGCTAACCAAGTATTTGGAGATAGTCAAAAGTTTGGCACTCTCTTTTGTTTCCTTTAGTTTGTCACAGGTACCAAGGGAAGAAAATACAGAAGCTGATGCATTGGCTAACTTAGGATCATCCTTGAAGATCCCGGAGGATATCAAGATTCCTATTATCCATATCCTAACCCCGGCTATCGAGGATCACGAGGCTATGGAGATAGGAAATGATTCTGCAATTATCCCTTGTGAGGGTACTCAATCCCATTCAGGATCAGGATCATGGATCTCACCAATTATGAGATACTTACAACATGGAGAGATTCCTACAGGAGAAAACCCTAGGGCTTTCAAATCTAAGGTATCTCAATTCACAATTATGAATAATATGTTGTATAAACGATCTCTTGCAGGACCATACTTGAGATGCATTGAGGATCCTGAAGTTCAAGAAGTTTTAAAAGACTTCCATGAAGGAGATTGTGGAAACCACACTGGGGGCAGGGCATTATTCTCAAGGATCCTGAGGACAGGATACTACTGGCCAACCATGAAGAAAGATGCTGTGGAGTATGCCAGAAGATGTGATCCTTGCCAGAGACACAACAATATCCTTCATCAACCAGCTGAATTATTGCATCCTATATCCTCCTCTTGGCCATTTATGAGATGGGGTATGGATATAGTTGGTAAGCTCCCTAAGGCACCTGGTGGAAAAGTATTCATGCTTGCTATGAGTGATTACTTCTCCAAGTGGATAGAGGCTGAAGCTTTTGCCCAAGTCAGAGAAAAGGAAGTTATATCCTTCATTAAAAGAAATATTATAACTAGATTTGGTATTCCTTCTGAGATTATATGTGATAATGGTTCCCAATTTATTGGGGGCAGAACCACTAACTTTTGTGACAGCTGGGGGATTAGGATGATAACATCAACACCAGTCCACCCACAAGCTAATGGTCAGGCAGAATCATCTAACAAGATCATCATCAACAATTTGAAGAAGAAGCTTGGATCCAAGAAAGGGAAATGGGCAGAAGAACTACCTTATGTGCTTTGGGTTGACAGGACAACCCCTAAGAATGCTACAGGTCAAACACCATTCTCTTTGGTG
>JARYGA010036786.1:0-34589 GCA_030545235.1 Helianthus tuberosus | reverse complement strand
GTTGGTCAAACACTTACTTCAGAAAAGCATACATCTAAAGTTTGGATGGAAGGTGACGTGGTGCGAGTGTGTGTATAATTTTTAGATATATTTTAAGTACTTTTCACTCGTTATTCAAGCTTTAAATTTATAAAACACGATATAAAACTATCACTCTCTACAACACGCTAGGGGAAGTGCACCCATCGTTGGCGTAGTATAGTGATGGTAAGATACCGAGATCGTCCAAGGACATAAGAGCTTTTAATACCGGAATATCGTCGACGTCTAATCTAATCAAATTTTGAGAAACGGTTTTTAATAAGTAAAATAAATAAATAAAAGAAACAAATAAACAAGATAGAATCATTTGGTTCCGATTCATCAAATATGTATCCTTTGATGATTTCCGCACTTTGGGTTTTTTAAAAGATTATCTTAGTTATAGTGGCATGTCCGTCTTTTGGAGGCAACGCTACCTTCAGCCATATTGGTCTGAGTCAGCATGGATACAGTCCCGCAAGGCCGGAATATTGAAAGATAATTAAGTAAGTTATTAATGCAAAATGCGGCATGTCCCTCTTTTGGAGGCAACGCTACCCTCGGCCATATTGGTCTGAGTCAGCAGAGATACAGTCCCGCAAGGCCGGTTTAAAGTTTTATTAGTAGTTTATTTATAAGGGATTCAAGCTGTTCTTACTTCCCTCGATTTGATGCTATCTGCCCCAAAGGAAGTCCTAATAAGCATGAATTAAGTCCTTGTAGGATCTATACATTGAACAAGGCAAGAACTTTACCCAAACCACCCTTCTAACCCCCTTCCAGGCAGTTAACGCGCTTTTTATAGGCCGTAAAGACACGAATGAGTGAATCAACAAAACATGAAGAGATGATAGAATAAAGTTCACTTTCAGCATAAAAAACTAGTTATTAAAGTCATTAATACATACCCAATTAAAAAGTTAAACAAAGCTTGGAAATCAAAAGTAATACATAAATAACTTGTCTTCACCAAGTGATGTAAGAGATTATCCAAGCATGGCCTTTGTTTCACAAAAACTCTTATGATCAATCTTGGATCCTAAGACTACTACACACACTCTAAAGATGGATGATGGATGAATGTGGTGGATGATGGTGGTATTGTGGTGGTGGAATGGTGTCAAGTGTGAGAGAAGTAGTTTACCAATGGATGAGTTGCAAGTGAACCAAACACACCTATTTATAGCTGAAAACAGACAACTCACATGGCCCCGTGCCCGCTGGGCACGACCCCGTATCATCCTTCTTCTTTGTCTTCATTTAATGCACTTGTCAGTCCGGATGCTTGCACGGCCCTGTGGCCATTGTACTTGTTGTACTATCCAAGATTTGCGAATCTAGGAGCTGACCACGGCCCGTGTCCATGGGACACAACTCCGTGTCTCTTGTCTGCTTCTGTTTGTCTTCTTCTGTCTAGAATCTTGAGTGGGGCAGGACCCTATGCCCGGCAGGCACGACCCGTGCTTGTCTTCTAATTCCTTGTTTTTGTTCTTAGGGTGAAGCTTGGAGGGTTCGTGATGTGTTGCAAAACACACTCATTTATCTATGTATTTTGTATATCGTTTCGATAGGTTTTTTTAGTTGTTTTTTTGTTATTTTAGGTTTGTATTTTATTAGGTTGTGTTTTGATAGGTTGTGAAAGAATATAAACTTAAATTGTTTATTATATTTATAAAAATATGTAAATGTGATGAAGCTTTCAATTTGAAAAAAAAATCAAGGTTACATTAATTATATGTAGTTAATGATTTGAATTAATTGTTGGTGAAATTAATTAAGTCTTTTGCTAGAAATATTAAATAGAGATGAAGGAGATTGTCGTGTGATCCCAAAATGTCATAATTGTCAATAAATGTTTTCTTGAAACTAAATTAATTTGGGAGAAATTTATATAGTTTTTTTTTAATTACACACAGGGACAAGAAGCCACAAATGGGTGGCAAACTTGTATTAAATGGGCTCTATATTAAAAGAAACATTAATGGGCTGAATTAATAAAATAGTTATGTTGGATTAGTGAGTGAGTTTGGGCTGTAAGGCTACATGGTATGGTGCTCATCCTCCCTTGGAAGATGATCCGCCACATAGGCGCCACATCATAGTCCTCCCAAGGATGGTCCTTCCCCTAAATTTAGTGGAAATGGGAGGATGATCCTACCCCACCACTTTTTATTTTTTATTTTTTTAATCTTCCACATTTTTTAACATTTAACAAATAAATTAAGAAAATATTTTCATTAATATTAAAAAACATTAGATATACTTAAAAAAAACATAAACTAAAAAAAAAGATAAACTTAAAAAAAATCTTAATATATTAAAAAAAGCTACTAGTGTTCGTCCTGCATGTATCGCAGTGTAAAAAAATCCTAATATATTAAAAAAGCTACTAATTTTTGTAAATTAGTGAAACCCCTTTGCCCCCTAGCGTCGTATCGCAGTGTAAAATCCGAATTAGACTGGGCCATGTCGCCTGCGATACGTAAAAAAAGTCGACGACTCATGCAGAACCGACGTCGAAACATCTCGTCTGTGTACACGGGTTCGTTGGCAAAATAATCGACTACTAGTTTATCGTGGGCGGCTATATATTTAAAACGAAAAATCTTTGAAATTAATTATAAAATACATTTTCAAATATATATAAAACATATGGAAAAAATAGTAAAGTACCTTCTTGGTCTCGGTTTAATTTTGCTCGTCTAGTTAGCCGTTGGGACGACGCTTCATCACCTGCCATGAAGACCTGAGCCGCGTTCATAATCAAGTTTTGCATAAATGCGTCATTATCTTCCGAAGATGATGAATACCATGTAGACGAAGAAGATGAAGAAATGGAAGAAATGGAAGAAGGTGAAGCCATGGTAATTTTTGAGAGAAAGATGGCTGGTAGTGGGTAAAAAATGGTATAAAAATGTTGAGTTTTTATAAAAAGGGAAGAAAGTTTATAAAATGTGAGAGAGATATGAGATTGTAGTGGGTGAAAAGGTGTGAAAAATGGTGTAAACGTGGTGAGTATTTATAAATTTTGGAGTGAATTGGGTATAATTTTAAAAAGTAGCCGTTGATTTTAATAAATGAAAATTTAATTTGAATTTTTTTTATTTGAACGGCCATAAATCTCAATCTCGGTCCCCACAAGTTTTTGTCCTTTACTGGCCCGTCTCCAACGTCTTCCTCTCGACGGTGAGGACGAAAACGATCCGGGCGGCACGGTGTTGGGCCCGTCGCCGGTCCTGGACGGAGGGGGGACGTCCCCCATACCGCATAGCCTAACATATCTATTGGGATTCAAGTCAAAAGTGATGTAGTTGGGAATTAAAAGAAGAAGATATAATATTGGAGAGGAGGGACACGTGCATGAATAAAAAGAAAATAAAATGGGTTGTGAAGGTATGTCGGCTAGGGGTGTTCAAAACCGGATATCCAAAAATTAAGATATCCGAAAATTTCGGATACTAAATTTCACTATCCGAATCCGTATCCGAAATTTCGGATTTCCGAAATTCGGACGATCGGATAGTGAATCGAATATCCGATTTTTATTTTTTTATTTTTATTTTTATATATAGAACCGGATATTTAGGATAGTTTCGGATATCCGAATATAAGTGTTCGGATATTTTTCGGATATTTCGGATATTTTCGGATATTTCGGATATTTTTCAGATACTTTTCGGATATTTTCGGATATTAGGATATCCGAAAAATAAAAATTAAATTTTCGGATATTTTTTAAAATCACTATTCGAATCCGAATCCGAAAATTCGGATATCCGAATTTCGGTCAGATATTTCGGATTCGGATAATTCGAATCGGATTTTCGGATACGGATAGTTTTGAGCACCCCTAATATCGGCCCAGCAGATTTCGTGAATTAGTGGGGGTTGTGCCTTTGAAAGAATTATTTATACATACATAACATCAACATCAGCCGCACATAATAATACTGGGGGACGCACATATATACAAAAAAAGGTGTGGACGAATTAGAAGAGCATAAGCAGAATTAGTTCGCAGAGGATCAAGAAGGCTGTGCCATATTATAGCTATTATTATTGAAGGCTGCGATCAAGAAAAAAGAGAAAGAATACGGTTCGAGACTTAAAGCCGCGATCAAGATTAAAGTCCGGGTTTGCAATTTATTAGTGTTCAGTTTTAATAACTTTGTTTTTTTAACTTGATACTATGGATTGTTTATTAATTCAGACTTTTTCTTTTTAGTGGTTATGTTTCTTGGCTAATCTTTTATGCTACTTAGGCCTAGATGAAATATGATTTAATGTTTTGACTATTCGGTTTTGACTAATGATTAAATTTAGATGATTTACATATTCCTGTTTTGTGATTGTTTATGAATTTGTATGCTTGTCTTGGTTGTGATTGGTTGTTTGGTTAGGTGATCTTGTTAGTCTGGTCTGGAACTATTTAGATCATTCTAGTTTCGTTAATCTGTTAGGTTTTCGGTCTAGAGCTTGAGATTAGAGATAATTCAAGTTTAACTAAATTAATTAAAATCAACTGAGTATAGTGTGCATCCTTTTCTGGCAACTCTAGCGACGAGTCAGGATTGCTAGGTGATTAGCTAGGCGTTGTTTGGTAGTTTGGGTGACCGATAGCTCGGATCTGGCTACTTATTCACGTTTAGGGTTTCCTAGGTTTTCAATTATTTTACAGGTTTAGCTTCATGACCGGAGGATTTTAGCACCATAGTTGTTTTTAATCTAACAGTCATGGGATTCGGTGTCGATAGCTCGAGTCGTTTCCAATTTAGCACTTCATCACTTTGTTCCATCTTCTATTTTGATTGATCATCCTTAGCGGGAGGTTTTCTGGGTAGATTCGGAGCTTTAGCCATTGGTCAGGACTAGAGGTCATGGGTTGGTCATAGGGATTCGAAGCCTGGGTAGTTCTTTCTCATCATTGTCTGCTTCCCGTCGCTTCACCATCTTGCTTGCTTTCTCTGTTCTTTTGTTTACTCGCTTTAGTAGAATTAGAAAAATCCCAGAAACCCAAATTAAACCAATTAAGTAATTAGTTTAGTCAGAGTCTAGTTTAGCATCGCTAGTGTCTCGTGGGTTCGATACTCGGACTTCATTAGGCTTTACTACGTACGATAGGTACACTTGCCGGTGAGTGGTCTAGCATTTAGAGAGTCTTAGTTTATAAATTTAAAACTAGAGTGTCTAGATTATGTTAGTTTTTATAGACCGTATTCTGAACATCAGTTCGTATAGTGTATCAACTTCCCTTCTTTTGTATTCATGCTAGATTTTGCTGTTAATTTGTTCCTTTTGTTCATTTAAGCTCTTTTAATCCTGAAAATCGAAAGTATACAAAGAAACACATTTTTTCCAACATTAATACTAAAAAGGGTTGATTTTATACCTTATTTGATATAATTTATATGTTGCATTTGGCGCATATCAGAAGGTATGTTGAGTTTTTTTAACTAGTCTTGTCTCTCCTCTCCCTGGATATATATCCCACACACGCCTCTAATTCACACACTGGTACGACTCTGGTGAAACATCACCGTATACACATTTATAAAAAAATGGATGTTAACCTGCAACTTGATAAGATTCATATGCTCAGAAGGTGTAAATGAAGGGGATAATCATGGCTGCGTTTGAGGTTGCAAGTGAACATCCACTGTCTCTCAAACACGCCACGCCACGATTACATCCTAAACTCAGTTTACACTTTACACCCACAAAATCATCACCGCCTAACTTAGTAACCCAAACACCAAATAATGGTTGCATAACATCGATATGATTAGACCAACAACGATATTCAACTAAGAAAAAAAAAACAGTAAGTACATCACCATACTCCACTAAATCAATGTAAGCACATTTATAAGAAATTGGATGTTCACCTGCAACTTGCATAGATTCATAGGCTCAAAGGGTGTAAATGAAGGGGATAATCATGGTTGCATTGGAGGTTGCGGGCGAACATCCACCGTCTCTCAAACACGCCATGCCACGATTACATCCTCAACTCGGTTTACACTTTACACCCACAAAACCATCATCGCCTAACTTAGTAACCCAAACGCCAAACAATAGGTTCATAGCATCGATGTTATTAAACCCACAACGATATTCAACTAAGACCAAAAAAACAGTAAGTACATCACCATACTCCACTAAATCATTGTATGCACATTTATAAGAAATTGGATGTTCACCTGCAATTTGCATAGATTCATAGGCTCAGAGGGTGTAAATGAAGGGGATAATCATGTGTAACACCCCCAAAACGGGTTTGTTAATCAAGCGACGTTAATATTAATGAATGGGTAAATACCGTCAGTGGAAAAAAAATTAGCCCGGTAAATATTAGGATTTAAATAAATAAACCTAATATTAATAAAAAGAGAATAAAATCTTTTGAAGAAATAAAATTCGTAAGAGGCCCGGGTTAACGGGACTTAAAAAAATAAAACGGTTATGAATTCCCCGAACCCACTAAGTAACTAGGAATATCAACCTAGTTAGTTAAGTGATGCTAAAAACAATAAAGGAAACATGATATGGTTAAACTTTTTATAACATTGGAAAATGGAAGGACTAAAATGGACAACTTTGAATGTAGATATTAATAAAGAAAATTTACACCAAAAACACACACAAGTGTGTGTTTCTGGTCGACATATTCACAGAGAAAAAGGGGGTTCTCCTTCTTGAACCCTAACTCATAATTTCCATCAAATTCCAAGGGGAAAACGGATTAGGATCGAAACCAAGCTGAATTCGTGATCAACCAAGCTAAGGGGATCACAAGGTATGTTGAATTTTGATGTTTGGTGATATTTTAAGTTTGTGATAAACATGCATGAAAGAAATTCTTGTATGAATGTTGAATGTTTTAGTGAAATTGATGTGAGTATAAGTCTAGGAACAAACCCTAGATGCAAACTTGTTGAATTTATGCCATAAACTAGTGATTAGTTAACTAATCAAGTATGAGCTAAGTAGGTCTTATATCAATACGATGAACACGTGAAATCGAGTCTTGAAATCGTGAAAGTTGATGTTATAATTCAAGTTCTTGATGTCGTTCATGTACACTAGACATAGGGGCTTGATTTTGATGCAAAAAATTAGTGACATATGTGTGTTTGTAATGATATGTTGATAAAATTGGGGTAAGGTGTTCAAGAGATAGGGTAGAGACTAATCTTGAATGCGAAACCCACCAAGTTTTCGATGAAATGCTTAAATAAATATGGTGCAGACCTGAATTTTGAAAATTCATAATAAATCACATAAAATTGTATGGGTGTGTACTTTATATGCCTAGAAAGGTCTCTGAGTAATCTGTATTTCGTTAGTTAACATGATGACTTGGTTCAGATGTTAAATGGGTCAAAAACGTCGAATTCAGTGGCTATTTCGAAAAGACAGCATGCTGTATGGGCTAAAAATAAGCTGCTATTCTGATTTTGTAAAAATCATATAAATCATAGAAACATCATATATACCTGGAAAGGTATTTGAGAGTTCTACGATCCATCGTCGAACATGTTTATCTAGTTCAGAATTTAAATGGGTCAAAATGGTCATTTACAGCAGCTAAATAGAAAATCGCTGCACATTAATAATGTTCTTATTAACCAAGAAAAAAGGCATAGGATTGTATATACTTGCTTTGTAACATCCCTATTTTTACCATAGGTTTGGTTAAATTTATTAACCACTAGTAAATAGTAACTAGTTTACTTTTAATATAAATATTCAACCCAAATAGTTTTAAACACTATTTTATATATAGTTGGTTGAAATATTATTGGCCTGTATATGAGTGACCTTTCTAATAAAAGTCTATAAAAACTTATATTATTAGACAGGTATATTACGGGTAAGTCGATTGTTAAAAATATGAAGTACCTAAACGGCCCAGGAACCGTTTACTAATCAAACTATAAAAATACTGTGTATTTTGAACCTACTCTATTTTTAATGAAACTTAGACCCAAAAGTAGACAAAAATATTCTCGTTCTGATGATATAATTATTATTTTATAAAACGTTGTATTTTAGAAGTTATAAGCACCAAATAACTGAAGCAGTTGAATTAATTATAATATATAAAATAATAAAATAATATTAAACATATAAATATCTTATATGTAAACGTAGCTTTCAAGAAAGGAAAATAATAATATAATACCAATAATTTTAACAAACATCATATATGATATGTATGCATTAATTATAAACAGGTACGTGTCCTCAAAAGAACCTTGCACCCTTAGAATATTGAACATGTATCAATTTGGTAAATTCATAATAAATAAAAGATGTACGTGGCGCATCATCAGGAAAGTTGTGCTTAGATTCAAAAGCCAACATATTGAGTATAAATAGAGACCATAAGCTATTCATTTGATTCAGACTTCTTTCCTAACGTCTCTCTCTAGAATTATATTCTTTTAATTTTATTTTCACTCTATAATAATAATAAGGCTCTGCCTTGTTTTAAATGTTTTAACTCCCGATCACCGCTACCATTTCCAATTGATCTGAGCCTCATAACATATGTCAGGGCTCTGCCCGACTAAGTTATTGGGGTTCTGTCTCGGGACATCGGGATAAGGTTGAATTAGGGGTACTATATTTAAAAATATATTTTTATTATAGTCCAAAAGTTATACCCAAAATTTATACCAGGAGGCTTTCTAGTTGAACCCTAAAGTTACAAAGTGAGTCCATTTTCTTTTCTCACTATTTTATTCCCTTTTTCTTTGTAATATAATTATATTCAAAAATGTCCCAAACCATAACAACTCTCACCAAAACTATTATATTATTATTATTATTATTATTATTATTATTATTATTATTATTATTTATATTTTGTCTAAAAAGAAACCCTAGTTGAGACCCTCAAATAATCCTGCATAAACCCTAAAATTTTCATAACAATCAGAATCAGGATCAGGGCCCCTAAAACTCAGAGGAGGCATTTCCTATTCGATATTATCTACACAATTCGTTGTCTAAACATAATTTTATGAAAACGTCGACTCACCAGGGCTATGCAAGTGACCAGGCTACCATAGGCTAGGGGGGTGTGCCCCGCGACACGCGACAGGGACCGAGGATCCCTTCGCGACACGCGGGCGGGTCCAATTTCGGGTATAAATAGGGAGGCTTGGGACTTGAACAGTTTGCTTGTTTCGACGTCAAAATTCGATTCAGGCACTGAGATATCATCCAAATACTACAGTAACACACACGATCACGAAACGCTGCTACGATACAGGGTATTAACTCGATCGCTACTACGATTCAATGTCCGATAGATTTAAACTATCCGACCGGATGTTTAAGCGCTATCCTTTGTCATTAGTCGTGATTCCGACAGGATGTTTGAGTACCACCCGAACTCGGGGAATACTCTGTCATTCGTTGTGAATCCGATGGATGTTTAAGTGATTGCACTTTGTCATTCGTTGTGAGGGTTTTAATCTCGTGAGTTACCGTAAATGCTGTATTAGTTACTTACCTAGTTCGTGTGCATTAGGTTACAAGGCTAAATCCATAGGCTAAGCTCTGTCTGTATACATCTGCAATATATCAAGGATTATCTATAGACTAAACTTTGGCCGTATGAATCTGCATGCTTATAATGTGAGTCATTCTCTTTTTATCAAATTTGTTTACAAAAGCATGTTTATTTTCAAAGTTATAATTACAGTGATTAAGTTTATGTAATCACCAAATTACAGCCGGTATGTGGGGTATTGTGCACATTACTGCTGTATTATTACTTTAGGTGGGCGAGCCTAAAATTTGTGATATACGTCACTATTGGGTGACAGGACCCAATAGTCATATAACGTCATCATTGGGGCAGCCAATGGTGATATGACCATAGTCACAGATCCGGTCGAGTGACAAATACCGTGGGTAGTTGGTTGATATCAGAAACATTGTAATCTCTCTTAATACTGTAAATTATAACAAACGTGTCGTTTTAGTAAATAGAATGATTCACTCAGTATTTCCCGCTGACAAAACCTTTTTAAAACGCGTTTCAGGTAATTACAGTAGATTGGAGTAAAAGAGGGATACAGCACTGAAAGGCTTCAAGAAGTGGCTTATTTTATTAATTAAATCAAATTAAGAAATATTGTTTTATGTAAATTGGGTTTATCCCTTATTAAAGCTACCATTGTAAAACATGGGTTTATCCCATCTATTAAATAAATAAAATCCGGTGTTTTCTAAACTCTGATATTTTTCCTAACTCACGGTCCTGATGAAATTTCCGCTGCAATATTTTTCAAAATAATCACCGGTACCACTTGGCTGTTCGCGGCTCCCGATTCCGTCCAGGGTGGGTCGGGGGTCGTGACATGCTTTAGGCATGAAGTATTGATTGTAGGGAACAATAGCACTTTATGTGACATGCTTAAAGTGTTTAAAATCACTTACTAACTAGTTTGTATGAGTAACTTCACTAACGGGTCAAACGGTTAGTGAACGGAAAGAATTATGGTATAAACCTAGTTGTTGAAAACGGGTCTATACGTTGACCCGAGCCAGGTACGCGTAAATAAGTTTATAGTTAAAAATGCGATTTTGGTCAAATAATTAGTGAAAGTCGTTCGTCGTAAAATGAGTGACTAAAAAAAAATTTGACCAAAAAGCCTTTGATGGGTAAACCGGATAAACGACCCTTAGAGGTTGTTTAGGAACTTGTATTATGATTTTGTAACCCTTAGATACGTATAAAAGTTATAGGCATAAACTTTTGTAGTTCAAATGCCTAAAAATGGGTCATTAGCGTAAAATGACTAACCGAAGGGTAAAACTTAGGATAATGGGTTCTATATGTTAAATCCACCACAATAATAGTGGTGGCGGAATATAAGTAGTTATTAAAATATGGGAATGCGAAGTGTGAAATGTGAGGAGCGAGTTAGATGCTTAAATGCATAAAAATCCTCTAAACGGGTCAAAACGGATTACGCGCATATCTTGGATATTTGTCGCGTAATTCACAAAAGTTCCGAATCCGAGATAAAGATTTTGGGTCAAACACATTGGAGTATGATTTATGATAATTTAGAAACAAGTTGTGATTTTGAACATGAACGGGTCAAAAAGTTAAAGAATTGAATTTAAAGCCGTGGGATTAAATATAGTAAATCATAAATTTGGATGTCGGATTTTAACTCCATGAGATGGAGAATCTAATTACGATCGCATAGGAAAAAGAATCGTGTAAAACGGATTTGTAAATTGAAAGTTATGCACATTTTTGTGCATATTAAATTAGTAAAAAAATGGAGCTGGTTAGATGCAGCCAAATGAAACAAACCTTCTGTCGAAACATGTCCGTCGCGCCCCGCGACGGAGAAGACAGAAGTTGTCGCGCCCCGCCATGGGCTGTGGCGCCCCGCGAAGGCCGAGACCAAACCTGTCGCGGCCCGCGACAGGCTTTAGAGCTGGCAATTTTTATAAATTTTGTTATTTCGAAATTCGGACTTGTTTAAACTTGTTATTTAACTATCAAAACTAACTTTTGAGTTGGTTTTGATCATAGGTGAATATCAGGAATACCCAGATGAAGATCAAGCGACGTACAAGAACCGAACACATGAAAAAGAAGCTTCCGCACGTTGCCTCGTCGTTATTTTAAAACGACGAACTCTATTACATTATGTTGTATTATTTTTAAATTTCTAAAAGTTTTAATTTACCCGTATTTTTCAACGCATATGTAATAATAATTACATGTTTATTTTCGTAAACTATGCGAAAACCGTTAAATAATAGTAAGGGTCTTACAAGTTGGTAATCAGAGCTCATGGTTAAAGAGTAAACTGTGTTCGGTTCGAGGCTCGATCACAAATCCGGTAAGTATATGTATATTAATAGTTTAGTATGACTAAGGTGTTGTGAACAACACATAGGGTTATCGTGTAATACATATTATCCGGATTAAATCGATTAGGGATTGATATAGTCAACAAAATTACGTGTGTTGACACGTATAGTGGAAAAGCCTTGTATTATAACACGGGCGTTCATTAAAGTCAAAATTACTAATTTTTATAATGTTTTAGTTGAAGGACACTCGCATCCGAAGATAGCGGGAGTTTAACAAATTGCAGATCTGACGAAGGAATGGTCCAAAGTATGACGAGTAGAGCATGCTTAAAAAGGACCTAAACCACCCAACGATCGCGAACATGATTAATGGCATGGAAAGCCCGTTAGGGCAAGCATTACTAGGTGCACGTTTTAAATTAATTTCACAAATAGTAATATGCAACAAATACTTAGAGAATAACGGCTGCATATATAGGATAAAACTTGGAAAACCTGAATAGGATATCTATTCAGGATCATGTTCCCAAGAGAAATTAAATAGAAACATGTGTTATTCACGATGATGAATAACAAGACAATAACAAGATTAGTTCATACGGAAACTTGGACGGGAATAATTATCCAAGTGAATAATTCTCAATATAATACTATTGAGGAAACTAGCGATCACATTAACGAATGTGATTATTTAATAGTTTGATAAAAAAGGAAAACATTTTATATATTCAAGAATGAAACGGGTAAAACTAGTAATTGTTAAATAGCAAATGAATAAAGTTTTGCCAATTTAAATCAGTGACATAGAAAGATTAGAGGCGTTACTTACATGGGGTGTAATGTGAAAATTATAAAAAGGTCATGTGTGTCATGTGTTGATCGCCTACTCTAGCCAAGTAAGTAATGAACACATGATAACATGAATTCTTATGATGGACACATTTACATCCGATGTAGTGAGGACGGGGTGAATGGGATGAACAAAAAAGCTACCCAAATGAATCAAATAAGTAAGATGTTTGATAATAAACGTAAACGCAAGCCTGACGACGGAAGCGTATTACGTTAGAATAACGAGCTCGAGAGAAGGGACAAGGATCAAAGTAAATGAAAATACAGACCGACTAATGAAAATGTTAAGGCATAGGGATAAAAGCTTGACTGTTGTAAGTGATGAAATTCACATGGACAAGTCAAACAGAGTAAATAAAGAATAAAGGACTTGATTAAATAAAAGCGATGGATTTCGCTAAGACGACCAAATAAATTAAAACGAAGTCTTAATGCATACCAGAACGGTTGCTTTAATAACGACTTTGGTAAAATACCCGATAGGTGGGTAGGAGTTTGAGTGTATGCGTAAACCAAGAGACGGGACCGCGAAATAGAAAGCCAAAAGACTCGGATTGTGAGTTATGACTAAAGAACGACAAAATTTCGCAAACAGAAAATTTGATAACTACAGAATGAACGGGTTGAATACAAATGAAGTTTGAGATTCATAAGTGATGAAGTTTCACTCGAACAAGTCAAACGAGATAAATAAAGAATAACGTTTAAAAGGATAAGTAAGCGCAAACCGAGTAAACGGGAGCGCAAAATATTAATAAACCAGTGTGATGGGTCAAGAAAAGAATATAAAAGGAAAATGCAAACTAGGCAACGGGAGCGTTAAAAACATTAAGATAAAAGAACCCGGGTAACGGGCTGTAAAGAAATATAAGTATGAACCGGATAACGGTAAGCGAAGAATAAACCGACGCGAAAATGACGTAAGAAGTCATAGAGTCGGAAGGATAATTCGAAAGAAAAAAAATGTAGCCTTAGACTACGGCCAAGGTCAAATGAAATTCAAAAGCAAAAATACATAATTTAAAAAAGGAGGGGTGCCTTGACGCTATGTAAGTATATATACACATATACACTTTAATAAAGAAACGAGTAAAAGATGATCTGTGGAATCATCATAACCTTCGGGATTATAAATAGTGTTAAGGTCTACGGGACCAAAAAGTCCCTTGGGTTACAAATAGAAAGAAATGAACTGTTGAGGTCTCACCTTAAAAAGGTAAAAATGTGAAAATCTAAAGAAATAGCCTACGAGGCTAAGTGAAAGAACCTACGGGTCACTTAGGTAAGGCGTGGAAAACTGGTTACGATTCACCGCGTAAAATAATAACGGAAATGAATAAAACTTTGGACGAAAATTCCTTGATATGAGCAAATGACGTAAGACAAAGAGAAAACATTAAACTAAAATTTAGTTTTTTGTCAAAAGTGTCACACCCCCAAAATCCACCCGCGGAGTAACACCGCTTGGAGGCGTGACATGACCAGGATCAAGCCACCAATCATATTGAACATAAGTAAGATAGTAAAAGTCATACAACAATACGATAGGTGTTTCCATAACCAAATATAAACAAGTGTGTAGCGGAAGCATTTAAAGTAAAACCCAACGTAAGTTTAAGTACAAAATGTCATAATATTAAACAACACATTCACGATCCATGTCCACAACGACCGTGCCTCCCGTGCAAGCTCCAAAAGTACCTAAGGTCCTGCAAGGCATGTAACAGAGAGTCAACAACTAGTTGAGCGAGTTCACAGAAAGTAAATGCGTAATAGTAAGTTCGTATGTAACATGTGGCTCTACTGGGCCGATAGTACATTCTATTGGTGGGGGGGGGCTTCCCACGTTGTATATCCACTAGACTATTCGTAACCATAAGTGTTCTTCACAACCGAGAACAGTAGTACGTACAAGCTTTACGTAGGTTTTACGTAAGTGTCCTTCTGTACCCGAGGACAGTGGTACGCGTGGGGTTTACGTAGGTTTTACGTAAGTGTCCTTCCTGACTCCGGAAGACAGTAGCATGTTATTGTTTACGTAGGTTTTACGTAAGTGTCCTTCCTGACTCCGGAAGACAGTAGCATGTTATTGTTTACGTAGGTTTTACGTAAGTGTCCTTCCTGACTCCGGAAGACAGTAGCATGTTATTGTTTACGTAGGTTTTACGTAAGTGTCCTTCCTGACTCCGGAAGACAGTAGCATGTTATTGTTTACGTAGGTTTTACGTAAGTGTCCTTCCTGACTCCGGAAGACAGTAGCATGTTATTGTTTACGTAGGTTTTACGTAAGTGTCCTTCCTGACTCCGGAAGACAGTAGCATATTCCTGTTTACGTAGGTTTTACGTAAGTGTCCTGCTTAACCCGAGGACCATGGTAGATAGTCTAGTACCGTGTATGTACGCGTAATTGTTCAATTTCATCATTCAACCCATTCCCTATCTCCGGGAACCCCATGCCTTGGTAAAGAGTGTGAACTCACCTTGTTTTGCTCGGTATGCTAAAGTATGTGCTCACGGTTAATCAATCACGTCCTAAGGTATGCACGTATACATAATCAGTTTGTGTTTAAGTTGTTCATGTGTAAGCAGGTAACACGTAATCACAATCATACCAGTCATGTTTAACATTTAACAGCAGTTACATATTCCAGCTAACACTTAACAGAATTAACTCAAGTTCCTGCACAGATCAGCTATTCGGCGAAACACACATGTTGGCGAAACACAGATATTGACGAAACACATAAGTTGGCGAAACACACAGTTGACGAAACACGTTCTGTTTCGTCGTGGTCTTAATTGGCGAAACAGGATTCTAATTCGTCGATGACTCTTGGCGAAACACATTCTGTTTCGCCGAGAGTTCTGTTTCGTCGAACAGTTCAGTTTCGCAGACATCAGTTACAGCAGAGCGAAAAACACATAAACCCTAACAGCCGTAAAACAGCAATTCCTCATCATACAGAAATCGTTCAACACAGAAATCATTCAATCCTCGCTCAATATAATGAGTCTTATGTTACCAACCATTAATCTATGCATCACAACCGAAACATCAATGAACCAGGGATCATATCATCATCTTCATCAATAAAATCATCACAAAACAACACTCATAAAATCCATACTCTATGCATACCCGCTAACATGCATAATCATTGAGAGGTTCATGAAACCCTAAGTATTCATCATACACATACACTCCTATAATCCAGAAATCAAGCATAAACACAACATGTATACAGAAATCAAGGGACAAAGAAACCGATTTAGACAAGCACGCACTAACCGAGATATTCGGGATGAACAAGGGAGGATTCGAGAGAGAAAGATGATGGTTGATGATGGGTATCGCCTTTTCAAAAGAGAGAGTTCTAGGGTTTCTATTTTTGATAAAAGTGTGAAACAGGAAGTCGGTTTCACTTAATATCCACGAATTACCGTTCTGGGCCCATAATGGGCTTTGCGAATCAATGGGCCGACGAAACACATCAGTTTCGTCGTGAGTTGATATGGCGAAACACACTGTTTCGTCGGAATGTATATGGCGAAACAGTCTGTTTCGTCAGGTCCTTCCATGTTTTAAACAGTTTAAATTTTCAACAGGTGTTTCATGATATACAGCCAAACACGAAATCATGCAACCACAATTGTTCATTATAAATTAACGTATACAGTTACAAGTTAAACAAGTCAAACAACTAGACCGTCAAAGTCAACGTGCAATAAATGCGAATAAAGAATGTCGGAAACTCGAGTTGTCACATTATCCCCAACTTGAAAGAAATTTCGTCCCGAAATTTAGCATGCGGTTACTGAGGAAGCTAGGTAAGTTATCGTTTACTAGTTTCCCTGGGGTGTCACATCATTCCCCCGTTGAGTTGGAATTTCATTCCGAAATTCCGTAGTAGCTTCAGCCTCAGTAGTAGTTGCATTATTTTCGAACAACTGGGGATATTTGAGTTCCATTTGATCTTCGCGCTCCCAGGTGAACTCTGGGCCGCGACGGGAGTTCCAACGAACTCGTACAAGAGGTATTCTAGTGTTCTTGAGGACCTTAACATCCCGGTCCGTGATTTCAACTGGTTCTTCGACGAAATGCAACCGTTCGTCGATAGTGAGCTCCTTCAAAGGAACTACGTGGGTCTCATCTGACAGACACTTCTTCAGATTCGACACGTGAAAGACGTTGTGAACTGCACTGAGTTCAGCTGGTAAGTTCAATCGGTAGGCTACCCTGCCTATCTTCTCAATGACTTCAAATGGTCCAACGTATCGCGGATTGAGCTTGCCTCGTTTGCCAAAACGAACAACACCCTTCCAGGGTGAAACTTTGAGTAGCGCTCGATCCCCAACCTGGAATTCGAGTAGTTTCCTGTCTTTATCTGCGTATGCTTTCTGACGGTCACGAGCTGCCGCCATGCGTTGTCGTATTTGAGCAATCTTTTCAGTAGTATCAACTACCATTTCTGGACCTGTGATCTGACTGTCACCCACTTCTGCCTAACAAAGAGGTGATTGGCATTTACGCCCGTACAATGCCTCAAACGGAGCAGCTTTAATGCTGGTGTGGTAACTGTTGTTGTACGAAAATTCCACAAGTGGCAGATGTTTTTTTTTTTCTTTTTTTTTTTCCAGCCCTTGCCAAAGTCAATTACACACGCCCGAAGCATGTCTTCTAGAGTTTGAATAGTGCGCTCAGACTGCCCATCTGTCTGAGGGTGATAAGCTGTGCTCATGTCTAAACGAGAGCCAAAAGATTTATGCATTGCTTGCCACAGTTCTGAAGTAAAACGTGCGTCACGATCAGAGATGATGGAGGTGGGCACCCCGTGCCTCGAGACCATTTCTTTTAAGTAGTTGTCTGCTAAAGTAGAGAACTTGTCTGTTTCTTTGATAGCCAAGAAGTGAGCAGACTTTGTGAGTCGATCTACGATCACCCAAATAGTATCATTTCCGCGCTGAGATTTAGGTAAGCCAGTAACAAAATCCATGGAAATTTGCTCCCATTTCCATTGTGGTATCTCAGGTTGTTGGAGTGGTCCTGACGGTTTCTGATATTCTGCCTTGACTCTCGCACAAGTCAAGCATTTGCTAACGTATGTGGCTATGTGGGCCTTCATGCTAGGCCACCAGTATGTAGTCTTAATATCGTGGTACATTTTATCCGAACCTGGATGTACCGAGTAGCGAGACTTATGAGCTTCATCCATTACAAGCTCGCGTAGGTTGCCGTACAGTGGGACCCAAATGCATCCTGTGACGTAGTAAGCACCATCTTCCTTCTGTTCTAAGCGTTGCCTTGAGCCGCATAGGGCTTCAGCCCTGACGTTGTCTGGTTTCAATGCTTCTACCTGAGCATTTCGTATCTGGGAAGGAAGACTAGACTGTATAGTGAGTTGTAAAGCTCGCACACGCTTAGGCGCGGTGTCCTTTCGACTGAGGGCGTCAGCCACAACATTGGCTTTGCCTGGGTGGTACCTGATTGAGCATTCGTAGTCGTTTAACAGTTCAACCCATCGTCTGTCGCATATTCAGTTCTTTCTGTTTGAAGATATGTTCGAGGCTTCTGTGGTCAGTGTAGATAGCACATTTGGTACCATACAGGTAGTGTCTCCATATCTTAAGTGCAAAGACAACAGCTCCAAGCTCTAAATCGTGCGTAGTGTAATTCCGTTCATGAATCTTAAGTTGGCGTGAAGCATAAGCAATAACTTTATCCCGTTGCATCAATACACATCCAAGACCTTGGATAGATGCGTCGCAGTAGACTACAAAATCATCCGTGCCTTCAGGCAATGAGAGGATAGGTGCGCTACAGAGTCTATCCTTTAAGTGCTGAAACGCTGTTTCCTGTGTATTACTCCAACGATAAGCAACACCTTTCTGTGTCAGCAATGTAAGCGGCTGTGTAATCTTTGAGAAATCTTTGATGAATCGTCTATAATAACCCGCCAAACCCAAGAATTGGCGTATTTCTGTCGGTGTGCGAGGTGCAGGCCAGTTCTTGATCGAATCTACCTTGGATGGATCGACATGAATCCCATCCGTGTTTACCACGTGGCCTAGAAAGTGGACTTCACGAAGCCAGAAGTCGCATTTTGAAAACTTAGCGTATAGCTGTTCCGTTCGTAGGAGTTCCAAAATAAGTCGTAAATGATGCTCGTGTTCCTCCTGACTCTTCGAATAAATCAGAATGTCGTCAATAAATACAATAACAAACTTGTCAAGATAGGGTTTGCACACCCTGTTCATAAGATCCATGAAAACCGCAGGCGCGTTCGTTAGCCCGAATGGCATGACCAAAAACTCGTAATGGCCGTAGCGAGTTCTGAATGCTGTTTTGGAGACGTCCTCATCCCGGACTCTCAATTGATGATAACCTGACCTCAGGTCAATCTTCGAGTAATAGCTCGACCCTTGCAACTGGTCGAATAAGTCGTCGATGCGTGGAAGTGGATAGCAATTCTTCACAGTCACCTTGTTCAGTTCGCGGTAGTCTATACCCATGCGGAAGGTACCGTCCTTCTTTTTCACAAATAATACTGGAGCTCCCCAGGGCGGAGAGCTAGGACGAATAAAGCCCTTATCCAAGAGCTCTTGTAGTTGCTTCGATAGTTCTTCCAATTCCGATGGAGCTAAGCGATACGGTGCGCGAGCTATAGGTGCTGCCCAGAACTATAAGAATGAGGTCGATAGAGAATGTCTGACCAGCGAGGATAAGATTACAACCCTGAACTATGAGTGGCCTCTAGACTTCTACCATTAGCTAACACTACGACAGGTTTGGTGTTCAAGGGAGTTGGTGTATGTTTAAACATTTGGCTAACTTTTAGAGACATAAAATTGGTATTCGCACCCGAATCAAACAATACAGTAACATAAAAGTCGTCAAGAAGAAACTTACCCATAACTACGTTGGGATCATCCCTTGCGTCACCCTGACCAATCACGTACATGTGGCCTCGGCGTCATTGTTTCTATTGTTTCCCCCAACGCTATCTCCAATGTCGTCCCTGTTTCCATGGTCGTGGTTCTGAGTCTGGTCCTGTTTTATATGCGGACAATGTCTCTTGTAATGATCTTTAGCATCACACTGAAAACATCCCTTAAATCTTTGTTGTTGCTGCTGATTCTGTGAAGATTGAGGCGGTCGTTGTTGTTCTTGAGTTACAGGACGTGAGCTTCGACAATCCTTAGCTTCATGACCTATCTTGAGACACCTCTGACAATGACCCTTGTTGCACTGACCGCTGTGGTGCCTATTGCATCTGTTACACTTTGGATGATTTCCTCGATATCCACTCTGCCCACGACTACTAGAAAATTGCTGACTGGGACTCTGGTAGTCATCTATCTTCTGCTGCTGCGCCAGAGGCTGAACCGGAATTAATCCCCTGTTCAAGTTTCCATCCCACTTGCGTTTGTTGTCACTAGAAGCACATGTAGTAGCAGCTTTAACACGTTTTGGTAGTTTGTTTTGTTCTACTGCCTGATCTGTGAGACGATGAGCAAGCCGAGTGACTTGCTGGATAGTGCCAAGATTTGCTGCGGCCACATGACTCTGAATTTCGGGCGCCAGACCCTTGAGATACAGCTCGATGCGTTTGGTGGGAGGGTCTACCATAGTGGGACAAAATGTGGCTAATTCATTTGATCTCTTCGTATAAGCCTCAATTTCAGACCCCGTCATTTGTAAGTAGAGGAACTCCACCTCTAGTTTGTGGATGTCTTCCTGACTGCAAAACTCTTCCTTAACTAGGTCCTTGAACTCGTTCCAGGGGGTGGCATTAGCAGCTGCCAGCCCTAACATTTGAACCTGTGCTTCCCACTAGGTTAATGCAGTACCTTCGAGTGTTCCAGTAGCAAACTTTACTCTACGAGACTCAGGGCAATCACGCGCCTCAAAGTCGATTTCGAGCCTTTCGAACCAATGGAGGAGGCCTACAACTCCCTCAGTACCGCTGAAGGTACTAGGTCGGCAATCCTTGAGATTTTTGAAGGTGCAAACAGGTGGCTGAGCGTGTTGACCTCCTGCTTGTATGGTTGCGAGTGCCGCAGCAACTCGTTCGTTAATGAGAGCCGTCAACTGGGCTTGAGTCAAGTTAATACATCCGGCCATGATCTTCATAGCAAATGCAACATAAGTGAGAGAGGTTCGCGAATAGTGCGATGACAGAAGAGAGTAAGCACACAAGTGTTCTCGGGTAATAACGAGTAGTAGACAATGTAATCTAAGCATACCACGAGCAAGGTTCTATGTAATTCTAGCATGCAGGCAATAAACATAAACCTTATTACCTAGAATGTTGAGTCTTGCACGTGGAGCGAGGCGTCGTTGTGGATCGTTGAGAGCACTGTTCTGGTTATAGTCTGGTTTTAATAAAAATGTTTTCCCCATATTAAAACCGAGTTCTCTATAACCAATGGCTCTGATACCAATCTGTCACACCCCCAAAATCCACCCGCGGAGTAACACCGCTTGGAGGCGTGACATGACCAGGATCAAGCCACCAATCATATTGAACATAAGTAAGATAGTAAAAGTCATACAACAATACGATAGGTGTTTCCATAACCAAATATAAACAAGTGTGTAGCGGAAGCATTTAAAGTAAAACCCAACGTAAGTTTAAGTACAAAATGTCATAATATTAAACAACACATTCACGATCCATGTCCACAACGACCGTGCCTCCCGTGCAAGCTCCAAAAGTACCTAAGGTCCTGCAAGGCATGTAACAGAGAGTCAACAACTAGTTGAGCGAGTTCACAGAAAGTAAATGCGTAATAGTAAGTTCGTATGTAACATGTGGCTCTACTGGGCCGATAGTACATTCTATTGGTGGGGGGGGGGGGGCTTCCCACGTTGTATATCCACTAGACTATTCGTAACCATAAGTGTTCTTCACAACCGAGAACAGTAGTACGTACAAGCTTTACGTAGGTTTTACGTAAGTGTCCTTCTGTACCCGAGGACAGTGGTACGCGTGGGGTTTACGTAGGTTTTACGTAAGTGTCCTTCCTGACTCCGGAAGACAGTAGCATGTTATTGTTTACATAGGTTTTACGTAAGTGTCCTTCCTGACTCCGGAAGACAGTAGCATGTTATTGTTTACGTAGGTTTTACGTAAGTGTCCTTCCTGACTCCGGAAGACAGTAGCATGTTATTGTTTACGTAGGTTTTACGTAAGTGTCCTTCCTGACTCCGGAAGACAGTAGCATGTTATTGTTTACGTAGGTTTTACGTAAGTGTCCTTCCTGACTCCGGAAGACAGTAGCATGTTATTGTTTACGTAGGTTTTACGTAAGTGTCCTTCCTGACTCCGGAAGACAGTAGCATATTCCTGTTTACGTAGGTTTTACGTAAGTGTCCTGCTTAACCCGAGGACCATGGTAGATAGTCTAGTACCGTGTATGTACGCGTAATTGTTCAATTTCATCATTCAACCCATTCCCTATCTCCGGGAACCCCATGCCTTGGTAAAGAGTGTGAACTCACCTTGTTTTGCTCGGTATGCTAAAGTATGTGCTCACGGTTAATCAATCACGTCCTAAGGTATGCACGTATACATAATCAGTTTGTGTTTAAGTTGTTCATGTGTAAGCAGGTAACACGTAATCACAATCATACCAGTCATGTTTAACATTTAACAGCAGTTACATATTCCAGTTAACACTTAACAGAATTAACTCAAGTTCCTGCACAGATCAGCTATTCGGCGAAACACACATGTTGGCGAAACACAGATATTGACGAAACACATAAGTTGGCGAAACACACAGTTGACGAAACACGTTCTGTTTCGTCGTGGTCTTAATTGGCGAAACAGGATTCTAATTCGTCGATGACTCTTGGCGAAACACATTCTGTTTCGCCGAGAGTTCTGTTTCGTCGAACAGTTCAGTTTCGCAGACATCAGTTACAGCAGAGCGAAAAACACATAAACCCTAACAGCCGTAAAACAGCAATTCCTCATCATACAGAAATCGTTCAACACAGAAATCATTCAATCCTCGCTCAATATAATGAGTCTTATGTTACCAACCATTAATCTATGCATCACAACCGAAACATCAATGAACCAGGGATCATATCATCATCTTCATCAATAAAATCATCACAAAACAACACTCATAAAATCCATACTCTATGCATACCCGCTAACATGCATAATCATTGAGAGGTTCATGAAACCCTAAGTATTCATCATACACATACACTCCTATAATCCAGAAATCAAGCATAAACACAACATGTATAAAGAAATCAAGGGACAAAGAAACCGATTTAGACAAGCACGCACTGACCGAGATATTCGGGATGAACAAGGGAGGATTCGAGAGAGAAAGATGATGGTTGATGATGGGTATCGCCTTTTCAAAAGAGAGAGTTCTAGGGTTTCTATTTTTGATAAAAGTGTGAAACAGGAAGTCGGTTTCACTTAATATCCACGAATTACCGTTCTGGGCCCATAATGGGCTTTGCGAATCAATGGGCCGACGAAACACATCAGTTTCGTCGTGAGTTGATATGGCGAAACACACTGTTTCGTCGGAATGTATATGGCGAAACAGTCTGTTTCGTCAGGTCCTTCCATGTTTTAAACAGTTTAAATTTTCAACAGGTGTTTCATGATATACAGCCAAACACGAAATCATGCAACCACAATTGTTCATTATAAATTAACGTATACAGTTACAAGTTAAACAAGTCAAACAACTAGACCGTCAAAGTCAACGTGCAATAAATGCGAATAAAGAATGTCGGAAACTCGAGTTGTCACAAAAAGCAACGTGTTAACAAACATAAGTAGTAAGAGGAGGTTTAAGAAATCATAAATACACATAAGGCCGGAGATGGCAATATAGTATACCCGGGTGATGGGGTATGAAGTGACGGTGACTAATTAGTCTAGCCGGTAAAACTATTCAAAGTCAAGGTAGTGTCACGACCAATACAAAGTGCTTGTCAATATAAGACAAGCGCGGAGTAAACGTGTTGACGGACTAACGCGACTGAGTGGGCAAGTGACAACTCGGTCAAATAGGCGATAAAGATAAGAAATATAAGATGAAAGTGACGGTTCGTAAGGACTTACACATGAGAGACGTACATGTCAATACGAATGTTAACTATTGACTGAAAAGAATGAATGCCTTGAAAGTGAAACTAAGTTCGTTTTGTCTAAACCAATGAACTACATAAATAAGGTTTCGGGGATGAAACCTCTTTAAGGGGGATAGACTTGTAACACCCCAAAAACGGGTTTGGTAATCAAGCCACGTTAATATTAATGAACGGGTAAATACCGTTAGTGGTAAAAAAAATTAACCCGGTAAATATTAGGATTTAAATAAATAAACCTAATATTAACATAAAGTTAGAAAGTGAGTCCATTTATACCCAAAATTTATACCAGGAGGCTTTCTAGTTGAACCCTAAAGTTACAAAGTGAGTCCATTTTCTTTTCTCACTATTTTATTCCCTTTTTCTTTGTAATATAATTATATTAAAAAATGTCCCAAACCATAACAACTCTCACCAAAACTATTATATTATTATTATTATTATTATTATTATTATTATTATTATTATTATTATTATTTATATTTTGTCTAAAAAGAAACCCTAGTTGAGACCCTCAAATAATCCTGCATAAACCCGAAAATTTTCATAACAATCAGAATCAGGATCAGGGCCCCTAAAACTCAGAGGAGGCATTTCCTATTCGATATTATCTACACAATTCGTTGTCTAAATATAATTTTATGAAAACGTCGACTCACCAAGGCTATGCAAGTGACCAAGCTACCCTAGGCTAGGGGGTGTGCCCCGCGACACGCGACAGGGACCGAGGATCCCTTCGCGACACGCGGGCGGGTCCAATTTCGGGTATAAATAGGGAGGCTTGGGACTTGAACAGTTCGCTTGTTTCGACGTCAAAATTCGATTCAGGCACTGAGATATCATCCAAATACTACAGAAACACACACGATCACGAAACGCTGCTACGATACAGGGTATTAACTCGATCGCTGCTACGATTCAATGTCCGATCGATTTAAACTATCCGACCGGATGTTTAAGCGCTATCCTTTGTCATTAGTCGTGATTCCGACAGGATGTTTGAGTACCACCCGAACTCGGGGAATACTCTGTCATTCGTTGTGAATCCGATGGATGTTTAAGTGATTGCACTTTGTCATTCGTTGTGAGGGTTTTAATCTCGTGAGTTATCGTAAATGTTGTATTAGTTACTTACCTAGTTCGTGTGCATTAGGTTACAAGGCTAAATCCATAGGCTAAGCTCTGTCTGTATACATCTGCAATATATCAAGGATTATCTATAGACTAAACTTTGGCCGTATGAATCTGCATGCTTATAATGTGAGTCATTCTCTTTTTATCAAATTTGTTTACAAAAGCATGTTTATTTTCAAAGTTATAATTACAGTGATTAAGTTTATGTAATCACCAAATTACAGCCGGTATGTGGGGTATTGTGCACATTACTGCTGTATTATCACTTTAGGTGGGCGAGCCTAAAATTTGTGATATACGTCACTATTGGGTGACAGGACCCAATAGTGATATAACGTCATCATTGGGGCAGCCAATGGTGATATGACCATAGTCACAGATCCGGTCGAGTGACAAATACCGTGGGTAGTTGGTTGATATCAGAAACATTGTAATCTCTCTTAATACTGTAAATTATAACAAACGTGTCGTTTTAGTAAATAGAATGATTCACTCAGTATTTCCCGCTGACAAAACCTTTTTAAAACGCGTTTCAGGTAATTACAGTAGATTGGAGTAAAAGAGGGATACAGCACTGAAAGGCTTCAAGAAGTGGCTTATTTTATTAATTAAATCAAATTAAGAAAGATTGTTTTATGTAAATTGGGTTTATCCCTTATTAAAGCTACCATTGTAAAACATGGGTTTATCCCATCTATTAAATTAATAAAAATCCGATGTTTTCTAAACTCTGATATTTTTCCTAACTCACGATCCTGATGAAATTTCCGCTGCAATATTTTTCAAAATAATCACCGGTACCACTTGGCTGTTCGCGGCTCCCGATTCCGTCCAGGGTGGGTCGGGGGTCGTGACAGAAGGTGGTATCAGAGCCACTGATTTAAGCCTTTAGGTGTTGTAACAATAATACCTAAGTTTGTATAAAAGAGTTAGGAGATTGCTGTTAACTGTTAGCACAGAGGATAGTATTTAGACTTGAACTTAAGAAAAGATGCCTTAGTATCAGCTTCGAGATAAGCTAAGTACTTGTGTAAATAAAATATGATGGGTTTTGATATACCATAATAAGGGTAATTAGAATATTGCAAGATATGATAAATAAGCAAGAATTAATAGTAATTATTGCTTACTGATATTAATTTGTCAAGAATAAGATATGTTACGGGAATACAAATTTTTCTAATTCTGGATAAAAGCCTAATAAAAGAAGCACTTTTGAAAAGATACTATTTATGGGAAATAGAAAATTTTCTCTGGCAAGACTGGGTATGGTGTAGTAGACTCTCCAGTTTGTCCAGATATACTGAGGTTACCGCTCCGGCGCGAATCGGATAAGACGGGATAGATAATATGTCAAACAAGTGACAAGATTTCCCTAAATAGTATCATGACCAGATATTTGACTGGTTTTTGGAAATATTAATCTGTTAAATACATTGACCTGATAAATGGTATGTTTATTTCAGCATGTGAAATATATGGTTATATAGATATATATATATCTATAAAGAATTCCAAAAGTCAAATAGGAATAAAGCACAAGCATCTATGACTAGATTTCTTTATCAGGAAATTCTTTTCCAATATCAAACATTATTTCGTTTGATCATCTGTCTCGTAGCTCGTGTAAACAATGGAAACCCATTAAGTTGAGATACCAAAAAAAAAAAAAAAGAATTTCCAAAGCGTTATTATAAATTATTAACGCAAGTAAGAAGCATGTAAAGTTGTGCTAGTGCACAAGAAAACACATGAAACTTAAAATTTTATGACCGTAGACATCAAAGTATATCACACACGGCTTTCAAGGCAAGACCTTTGAAAAATATAAATTAGGCAAGATGACACCAATGCTAATTCCGTCAGTAAAAGTAGCACTTTGCCAAGTGATCTTATAAACGACATGAATATCGCTAAGGTACGTTGGAACCATATTTTACAACCATCGGTGCACAGTCTAATCAGAGTCATAATCACTGCAAAAGGAGTCACATACCTTTGCAAATCCCCTAATTCATTTCATTTCATTCGACATTCCTTGGTAATGTCACTTAACAACGGTAATCACACGAAATCCCCGATAAAGTTCTTATATTTCTTTCGTTGAAATTCTGACTTCTATATATAATAAGTTGACTTTCGTGTTTTTACTTCCTTTAATGGTCATCATACTATAAGGATTTCTTCTATAGTAGCAAATATTGATCTATTTCATTTCTTGGTAAATCCACACATTACACATACACTGTTTATTTCGCATGTGGTTCATTTGATTTATGAAGACCACTGGAGGGCTTCATTCCGATTTATTATTTTATCCAAACTCAAATATCATTCCGTTCTTTGCACTATAAACCGCATTATTTCAAAACGATAACTCTTTGATATCAAGTCAATATTAAATCATTGAGGTAAATAATTTATATTTTTATATATATGTATAAAAATTATGTTGAGGTATACTCTCATTTAAGTTTTTGTTTAAATTATTTATTATTAATAATTTTATTATTAGTAAATAACAGAAGAGTTAGTATTATTTTCAGATACTAGGATTATTGTCAAAGGCAGGTATTGAATAGTCTAGCCTTAGTTAGGCATGGACTGGCCACCTATGCTTAAACAAGGCAGCACTAACCAATATCCAACCATGATAATGACTAGTTAATATATATAAATTAAGTCATCATACTTATTTAGTAAATTTTAATTATATACGAAAATATTTTACTTTGTGCTGTAAAGAGAACATATATTTTCATAAAACAATACAAGAAGTAGAGGGACGAATAAAATTATATAAATAATTGTCTATCACATGTTTTGTGGTAACTATGTACCGTAACACTTTGGCAAGAAAATAACGATATAAGAATAATATGGTAGTCATCAATTACATTGGGTTAGGAGAATATTGTAATATATAAGAATAGTCTCTGTTTTCACTTATTTACAACATTTGTAAATACATTCACAATGTTATATAGTTTCAAAATGAAAATAAGTAATCACATAGAATCAACCCATTAAGTGTTATATATTTACAAAGTATTTTACAAATACTTTTGTACAATAAATATTTTTACACCATTATTTACCAATTTCATTTAACGTTATAAATAATAGTGATTTCTTTTACAAAATAATAATACTAAAATATTTTGTAATAACTTCATTATAATATATATTACATAAGTAAATATAAGTTATTTTACATAGTATGGTAAAATACTAAAATTTATTTAAAAGTGGTGACCATTTACATATAGTAAAAATACGTAACAAATAATCTATATTACATTTGCTTTACAAATATAATATAATGGTTGGTCATGTCAAAACAACTTGTTCTTATTATATTTCAATCTCTAGGACATAGTATGAAAAATATGGTTACTAATAGTATACTATCATATTGTTTCACAATTAAAACAACTTGGAACTCTAAACAATGATACACTAACTCTATTATCTTTTGGTGTATCTTTACAATTCACTCATTTCAACACTTTGATTTTCTCATATCATAAATATTTGACAAATCATTTTTCATGCTTTTATTTCATTTTGAACCTGTCGATTCTAAGTCTTCCTCAGTTGCCAATCAAAGTAAGCTTTCTTTTGACAAAGAATTTTATTAATTCTAAAAGTCCTTCACATTCATTTTAAAAATCTATTGATCATATATCTTTTGGCTTGAACCTAGTCACTTTGGAAATTATATCATTTCATCTCATTCGTTTGTCATCAATTTCTTAATAATTCAGTTAAACCATTGAATCCTAATTATGGTACAACTCGTATTCACAAAATTTAATATTTTAATTCTATGTCATCTACCTAAATATTGTTTTTATTAACTAAAACGTGACATAAGTCTAAAAAGAAATATCGTAACCCCAAATCTCGAGGACGAGATTTAAAACAAGGTGGGGAGAATGTAACATCCCTATTTTTACCATAGGTTTGGTTAAATTTATTAACCACTAGTAAATAGTAACTAGTTTACTTTTAATATAAATATTCAACCCAAATAGTTTTAAACACTATTTTATATATAGTTGGTTGAAATATTATTGGCCTGTATATGAGTGACCTTTCTAATAAAAGTCTATAAAAACTTATATTATTAGACAGGTATATTACGGGTAAGTCGATTGTTAAAAATATGAAGTACCTAAACGGGCCCAGGAACCGTTTACTAATCAAACTATAAAAATACTGTGTATTTTGAACCTACTCTATTTTTAATGAAACTTAGACCCAAAAGTAGACAAAAATATTCTCGTTCTGATGATATAATTATTATTTTATAAAACGTTGTATTTTAGAAGTTATAAGCACCAACTAACTGAAGCAGTTGAATTAATTATAATATATAAAATAATAAAATAATATTAAACATATAAATATCTTATATGTAAACGTAGCTTTCAAGAAAGGAAAATAATAATATAATACCAATAATTTTAACAAACATCATATATGATATGTATGCATTAATTATAAACAGGTACGTGTCCTCAAAAGAACCTTGCACCCTTAGAATATTGAACATGTATCAATTTGGTAAATTTATAATAAATAAAAGATGTACGTGGCGCATCATCAGGAAAGTTGTGCTTAGATTCAAAAGCCAACATATTGAGTATAAATAGAGACCATAAGCTATTCATTTGATTCAGACTTCTTTCCTAACGTCTCTCTCTAGAATTATATTCTTTTAATTTTATTTTCACTCTATAATAATAATAAGGCTCTGCCTTGTTTTAAATGTTTTAACTCCCGATCACCGCTACCCTTTCCGATTGATCTGAGCCTCATAACATATGTCAGGGCTCTGCCCGACTAAGTTATTGGGGTTCTGTCTCGGGATATCGGGATAAGGTTGAATTAGGGGTACTATATTTAAAAATATATTTTTATTATAGTCCAAAAGTTATACCCAAAATTTATACCAGGAGGCTTTCTAGTTGAACCCTAAAGTTACAAAGTGAGTCCATTTTCTTTTCTCACTATTTTATTCCCTTTTTCTTTGTAATATAATTATATTCAAAAATGTCCCAAACCATAACAACTCTCACCAAAACTATTATATTATTATTATTATTATTATTATTATTATTATTATTATTATTTATATTTTGTCTAAAAAGAAACCCTAGTTGAGACCCTCAAATAATCCTGCATAAACCCTAAAATTTTCATAACAATCAGAATCAGGATCAGGGCCCCTAAAACTCAGAGGAGGCATTTCCTATTCGATATTATCTACACAATTCGTTGTCTAAACATAATTTTATGAAAACGTCGACTCACCAGGGCTATGCAAGTGACCAGGCTACCATAGGCTAGGGGGGGTGTGCCCCGCGACACGCGACAGGGACCGAGGATCTCTTCGCGACACGCGGGCGGGTCCAATTTCGGGTATAAATAGGGAGGCTTGGGACTTGAACAGTTCGCTTGTTTCGACGTCAAAATTCGATTCAGGCACTGAGATATCATCCAAATACTACAGTAACACACACGATCACGAAACGCTGCTACGATACAGGGTATTAACTCGATCGCTGCTACGATTCAATGTCCGATAGATTTAAACTATCCGACCGGATGTTTAAGCGCTATCCTTTGTCATTAGTCGTGATTCCGACAGGATGTTTGAGTACCACCCGAACTCGGGGAATACTCTGTCATTCGTTGTGAATCCGATGGATGTTTAAGTGATTGCACTTTGTCATTCGTTGTGAGGGTTTTAATCTCGTGAGTTACCGTAAATGCTGTATTAGTTACTTACCTAGTTCGTGTGCATTAGGTTACAAGGCTAAATCCATAGGCTAAGCTCTGTCTGTATACATCTGCAATATATCAAGGATTATCTATAGACTAAACTTTGGCCGTATGAATCTGCATGCTTATAATGTGAGTCATTCTCTTTTTATCAAATTTGTTTACAAAAGCATGTTTATTTTCAAAGTTATAATTACAGTGATTAAGTTTATGTAATCACCAAATTACAGCCGGTATGTGGGGTATTGTGCACATTACTGCTGTATTATCACTTTAGGTGGGCGAGCCTAAAATTTGTGATATACGTCACTATTGGGTGACAGGACCCAATAGTCATATAACGTCATCATTGGGGCAGCCAATGGTGATATGACCATAGTCACAGATCCGGTCGAGTGACAAATACCGTGGGTAGTTGGTTGATATCAGAAACATTGTAATCTCTCTTAATACTGTAAATTATAACAAACGTGTCGTTTTAGTAAATAGAATGATTCACTCAGTATTTCCCGCTGACAAAACCTTTTTAAAACGCGTTTCAGGTAATTACAGTAGATTGGAGTAAAAGAGGGATACAGCACTGAAAGGCTTCAAGAAGTGGCTTATTTTATTAATTAAATCAAATTAAGAAATATTGTTTTATGTAAATTGGGTTTATCCCTTATTAAAGCTACCATTGTAAAACATGGGTTTATCCCATCTATTAAATAAATAAAATCCGGTGTTTTCTAAACTCTGATATTTTTCCTAACTCACGGTCCTGATGAAATTTCCGCTGCAATATTTTTCAAAATAATCACCGGTACCACTTGGCTGTTCGCGGCTCCCGATTCCGTCCAGGGTGGGTCGGGGGTCGTGACATGCTTTAGGCATGAAGTATTGATTGTAGGGAACAATAGCACTTTATGTGACATGCTTAAAGTGTTTAAAATCACTTACTAACTAGTTTGTATGAGTAACTTCACTAACGGGTCAAACGGTTAGTGAACGGAAAGAATTATGGTATAAACCTAGTTGTTGAAAACGGGTCTATACGTTGACCCGAGCCAGGTACGCGTAAATAAGTTTATAGTTAAAAATGCGATTTTGGTCAAATAATTAGTGAAAGTCGTTCGTCGTAAAATGAGTGACTAAAAAAAAATTTGACCAAAAAGCCTTTGATGGGTAAACCGGATAAACGACCCTTAGAGGTTGTTTAGGAACTTGTATTATGATTTTGTAACCCTTAGATACGTATAAAAGTTATAGGCATAAACTTTTGTAGTTCAAATGCCTAAAAATGGGTCATTAGCGTAAAATGACTAACCGAAGGGTAAAACTTAGGATAATGGGTTCTATATGTTAAATCCACCACAATAATAGTGGTGGCGGAATATAAGTAGTTATTAAAATATGGGAATGCGAAGTGTGAAATGTGAGGAGCGAGTTAGATGCTTAAATGCATAAAAATCCTCTAAACGGGTCAAAACGGATTACGCGCATATCTTGGATATTTGTCGCGTAATTCACAAAAGTTCCGAATCCGAGATAAAGATTTTGGGTCAAACACATTGGAGTATGATTTATGATAATTTAGAAACAAGTTGTGATTTTGAACATGAACGGGTCAAAAAGTTAAAGAATTGAATTTAAAGCCGTGGGATTAAATATAGTAAATCATAAATTTGGATGTCGGATTTTAACTCCATGAGATGGAGAATCTAATTACGATCGCATAGGAAAAAGAATCGTGTAAAACGGATTTGTAAATTGAAAGTTATGCACATTTTTGTGCATATTAAATTAGTAAAAAAATGGAGCTGGTTAGATGCAGCCAAATGAAACAAACCTTCTGTCGAAACATGTCCGTCGCGCCCCGCGACGGAGAAGACAGAAGTTGTCGCGCCCCGCCATGGGCTGTGGCGCCCCGCGAAGGCCGAGACCAAACCTGTCGCGGCCCGCGACAGGCTTTAGAGCTGGCAATTTTTATAAATTTTGTTATTTCGAAATTCGGACTTGTTTAAACTTGTTATTTAACTATCAAAACTAACTTTTGAGTTGGTTTTGATCATAGGTGAATATCAGGAATACCCGGATGAAGATCAAGCGACGTACAAGAACCGAACACATGAAAAAGAAGCTTCCACACGTTGCCTCGTCGTTATTTTAAAACGACGAACTCTATTACATTATGTTGTATTATTTTTAAATTTCTAAAAGTTTTAATTTACCCGTATTTTTCAACGCATATGTAATAATAATTACATGTTTATTTTCGTAAACTATGCGAAAACCGTTAAATAATAGTAAGGGTCTTACAAGTTGGTAATCAGAGCTCATGGTTAAAGAGTAAACTGTGTTCGGTTCGAGGCTCGATCACAAATCCGGTAAGTATATGTATATTAATAGTTTAGTATGACTAAGGTGTTGTGAACAACACATAGGGTTATCGTGTAATACATATTATCCCGATTAAATCGATTAGGGATTGATATAGTCAACAAAATTACGTGTGTTGACACGTATAGTGGAAAAGCCTTGTATTATAACACGGGCATTCATTAAAGTCAAAATTACTAATTTTTATAATGTTTTAGTTGAAGGACACTCGCATCCGAAGATAGCGGGACTTTAACAAATTGCAGATCTGACGAAGGAATGGTCCAAAGTATGACGAGTAGAGCATGCTTAAAAAGGACCTAAACCACGCAACGATCGTGAACATGATTAATGGCATGGAAAGCCCGTTAGGGCAAGCATTACCAGGTGCACGTTTTAAATTAATTTCACAAATAGTAATATGCAACAAATACTTAGAGAATGACGGCTGCATATATAGGATAAAACTTGGAAAACCTGAATAGGATATCTATTCAGGATGATGTTCCCAAGAGAAATTAAATAGAAACATGTGTTATTCACGATGATGAATAACAAGACAATAACAAGATTAGTTCATATGGAAACTTGGACGGGAATAATTATCCAAGTGAATAATTCTCAATATAATACTATTGAGGAAAGTAGCGATCACATTAACGAATGTGATTATTTAATAGTTTGATAAAAAAGGAAAACATTTTATATGTTCAAGAATGAAACGGGTAAAACTAGTAATTGTTAAATAGCAAATGAATAAAGTTTTGCCAATTTAAATCAGTGACATAGAAAGATTAGAGGCGTTACTTACATCGGGTGTAATGTGAAAATTATAAAAAGGTCATGTGTGTCATGTGTTGATCGCTTACTCTAGCCAAGTAAGTAATGAACACATGATACCATGAATTCTTATGATGGACACATTTACATCCGATGTAGTGAGGACGGGGTGAATGGGACGAACAAAAAAGCTACCCAAATGAATCAAATAAGTAAGATGTTTGATAATAAACGTAAACGCAAGCCTGACGACGGAAGCGTATTACGTTAGAATAACGAGCTCGAGAGAAGGGATAAGGATCAAAGTAAATGAAAATACAGACCGACTAATGAAAATGTTAAGGCATAGGGATAAAAGTTTGACTGTCGTAAGTGATGAAATTCACATGGACAAGTCAAACAGAGTAAATAAAGAATAAAGGACTTGATTAAATAAAAGCGATGGATTTCGCTAAGACGACCAAATAAATTAAAATGAAGTCTTAATGCATACCAGAACGGTTGCTTTAATAACGACTTTGGTAAAATACCCGATAGGTGGGTAGGAGTTTGAGTGTATGCGTAAACCAAGAGACGGGACCGCGAAATAGAAAGCCAAAAGACTCGGATTGTGAGTTATGACTAAAGAACGACAAAATTTCGCAAACAGAAAATTTGATAACTACAG
>JARYGA010036785.1:0-36814 GCA_030545235.1 Helianthus tuberosus | reverse complement strand
ATGTTCTGTATGGGGGTGTCTTCATGATAATATAGTTATCATGGTAATAGGGGTCGTAGTTTGGGTCTAGAGGGTTTGGTGCTTGTACCCTAGGGATTTCCTCTGGGTTGAAGTCATGCATCTCCACTTGGTGTTCAGGGTTTTCTATCTCCATGAGTTGGTCTGGGATTAGTGGTTGTGGGGCTACTAGTTGTTCCAGACTTGGGTCAGCAGCAGTTGTAGCTAGGATATGGAAATTGGCTAGGCTTCTAATAAGCATATCCTGTGTATGGGCATCTATCTTTCGCTTAATGGCTGCTAAGGCTCTTTGCTATTGTAACTTTCGCATTCTTTTCCTACGCGCAAATGCTTCCTTACTGAACCATCCTCGTTTCTTATGAGGGAATGGCTCTTTTGACTGAGCTTTAAAGGCAAACACCCCTTCTTCCTGATCAGCAGAATACCCAGAAAGGGCAGGCTGTGATGAAGTACCTTCACTCCTAGGTGAATCAGACAACTGACGACTCATGTCTGAGGGTCCTTGATCACTCATACTGTAAACTAACAAATAGTCAAATAACACATAACAAATAAATACAGTTATGTACGTATTTCCGTAATTTATTTCCTTACACAAAATTTAGAATTTAAGTGTCAGCAGAACACTTCTTTGGCTTAGACCAGTGGCTAGGCTCTGATACCACCTTCTGTCGCAACCCCCGATCCCTTATCTATCCCGGTAACGGGCGGACGCAAACTCAGAGTTTTGGTGGTATCAGCTTGTATAATTTGGCAGCGGAAATTACATCAGGACTATATTTAGGAAATGTTTATCAGAGTAAAACACCATATTTAATATTAATAATAACATGGTCAAAACCCAAGTTTCTTATTACAATACATTTATAGGGATAAACCCTATTTTATTGAATTTAAAAACATCGTCTTTTAGGTAACTTTTATAGCCACATTTTTCCCAAGCCTTCAGTGCTCTCCAGCTGGCATTTTACTAATTGGCTGTCACATTGTGTTACCTGAAACACGTTTTTAAAAACATTTGTCAGTGGAAAATACTGGTGAGTGAATCCCAGTTTAATAAAGAAATATTTTATTAATTTAAATAGTATTGAGAGCGATCACATTGTTTATTTCTACACAATTACTCATTCAGTACTGTCAATCCTGACTTGTGGGTCATATTACACATTGGCTAACTCATTGTCCAATGGTAACGTACTGTCATCCCGACTTACTACTCGCAGTAGTAAATTTTGTATACAAAACCCCAATATACCGGCAGTAATTGAAGAACTACAAAGACTCAATCACCGCTTTATCACATTGTAAAACAATTAAGGTTTTGTAAAATATTACAAAAAGGTTAATAAAAAGAGGATAAACTCACATTGCTATCTTAGACTTCGCGTAAGGGTTTCCTGGGAAAAATCTATAATTTACACAAATGTACATAGGTTAGTATTATAACCCTTTGAAAATATTAACGATACCCTCCCCGAGACGGCATTCCAACAACTACGTCGGGCAGAACCACGACAGTTGTTACGGAACCCTAAATCAATCGGGTAGCGTTTCTACTACGAAACCGGGGTTATAATACTTACAACGGAGCAACACCTTGCTAATTAGGGGGTATAATACTTGAATATTATGCCTATATCTTCAGAAATTCACTTAAGAAAGAAAAGAAATGAACGAGGAATACTGAAACCCGATGCCTGCTTATATAGTTGCAGAAACTAGGTCTCACGCGGCCCGCGTAAAAGACAAGCGGGGCTTACGGGTCCCGCGTCATAGCCCGGGTAGGGTTTAGGTGATCCGGGTCATCGCCTAGACTTGCCACGATGTCGACACGTGTCGGCCTCAGGTCTCTCTGCGTTGTTGATCTCACGCGGCCCGTGTAAGATTGAGATGAGGTTTACGCGGCCCGCCTGAACTTAAGAAATCAGACGGAATCAGGTTCTAACCTTCATACCGCCCGCGGGAGTGTTGGGGTGGGTCTACACGGCCCGCCTCAGCTTAAAAGTCAGGTTTTTATTTATTTTAAATACTATTTAATGTATATCGGGATCGGTTTTCACATACGGGGTGTATTTAAAGACATATTGGGATATTTTAAAATATATTAGGGTGTCGGAAATATTCAAAAGTGTTGGTTTTATTGAGGGTTGTTACAAAAGTATTGCGTAGTGTGTTCGATGTGATTTTGTATAAGTAACGTATGTAACACCCAAAAGTGCGTAAAGCAAAAAGGGATCGAGTATACTCACAGCGTTGATGGATTGAAGGGAGCGCTAGAGAATAGGGTTAGCCTGAACAGATTGATAGCATAACGATAAGCGACACGTAAAACGATGCAAAGTACAAGTGGTTCGGACAGCAGTCCCTTCGGATGGTAGTCCGATCGGACAGCCAGTCGTGCGGGTGGTGATCCGTGCGGACGGTCATTCGGTCGGATGACTGTTCGAGTGGATTGGGTCTTCCTTTGGGAAGGATGTGTTTGTGTATGATGGCTTGTCTTTTGAAGTTTTCGTTGTAGCATTTTGAAAACATTGAAGTACTTCTACCTTTCAGGTCTGTCGATCGGACGGTCGTTCGATCGGAGGGCAACCCGTTCGGTTGGCACATCAGTGAGAACAAGTTCACAAGAGGGTGTCACTCGATCGGACGGTTGTTCGATCGGGTGGCATCCTTTGTGCATTGAACATGTTGAAAATTGTTTAAGTGTTGAAGTTTAAATGTCTCATGATTCGATTGGCAGTTCGATCGGATGGTAGTCCGATCGGATAACAATTCGTTCAACATTCAGACTTCAAGTGTTGGTAAAAATGGTTAAGTTTGGGACCAAGGTGCAAGTCGTACGGTTTGGCTGTCCATTCGGACAGCAGTCCGTTCGAACGGCACTCCGTCCTGGTTGACCTGTTCATCTTACACTTGGTTGTCTTTGATAGTTTGTCGTTTTATCGAGATATTTTGATAACGTGTTAAGCAACAGAAACCTCGTCAATACTTGGTGCTCCTGACCAGACAGGAATCACCCAAGCCCGATCAGTGGACGGTTCGAGACGACGTTCCACGTTTAACCCGAAATCGATAATCTCGTGGATAGAATACGGATCTTGAACCAACACAACCACAATAATGAGTAGTAAGCCGACACAAGTTCCGATTCTACCGGTTTTGAGTGCATTGAGTGTAAAAGAGTTGAAAACCATCTTTCACTTCTTTTCATTGTGAATATGTTTAGATCTATGAAAGATCTTTGTTTGTTTATGTGGAAATCGGTTAGATCTAAGTTGTTCTTGGTGGAATGAGGCCAAAACATGAAGTTCTTCAAGAACACATGATGACGTCATCCTAGAACACCTTGAATCTTGATGATTTCACGGTTAAAAGTTAAGATTCAAAAGATAGAAAGGTGTAGGAGTGCGTGTAGATTAAGGAAGTACAATATTTAGGACGAGATCTTACCGGAATCGTGAGAAATCTGAAGAAAAGTGAGGAAAACGAGCTGGTCGGACGTTAGTTGCCAAAAGTAGAAAGTGTGAAAGTGACAAGGGGTATTTATAGGGTTACCTAAAGTGGAAGGGAGTGGAGAGGGGCTGGTCGCTCGGTTAGGCAGTCCGATCGGACGGAAGTCCGATCGGTCGGCTGGTGGCCTGGTCGATCAGTCACCTCGTTCGAGTGTTCGGTGCGACGAGTTTTGATGTTTCGATTTTGATTGCGAGCGTTGCGATGCGATAGAGTTTCCTACTAAAATTACTTTTAATCCCAACTACTCATATCTCGCACTATCTCTTTTCCACCAATTATCATACCATTTCGGTTGCGATTAAGTTCGATTGCGATTGAGTTTCGATTGCGATTGAGTTTCGATTGATTACCACACATAACAGAAACAAACATGCACAAGTAACACATAAAGCACACACACACGTATAAAAATAACCAAAATGCATAATTCGAGTTGTGAGTGCGATTACGATAGCGATAAAGCGATTAAACAGCGATAAATAGCGATTACTATGCGCTTATTAATAGATACTTCACATAATACAACTAAAGCGAAAATAAAATAGACTATTTACAAGTCAAATAAGTCAAAACAGGAATTGAGCAAGGAGAGACAGATCACAATTAGCAATCTTTTCTTCCTTTGACTTCAATCTTGACTTTGACTTTGACTTTCGAAACACGGGGTGTTACAAAATGGTTCTCACTCTCTGATCTTGAAGTTGTTCTCATAAGTCTACACATTGGCTCGTGCCAGTAAAAAGCCGGAATCCACATGGATCTCAGCACAAACATGTCATCAATCCATTTATTTTGTGTAAGACCATACTCAATTGTTACCAACTTCCACTGTCTCTCAAATACTTCTGGCTCAATGGAATCAGTCCATACAATATCGTACATCTTCCTTTTAAACTCATCATTGTTGCACAACTCGTGTCCAACCTACAACGATAAATGGTTTTCATATCAGCATGTCAACGGATATATAGTGTAAAAAAATGCTAATAACACACAATATAGCATAGTATACCTTATCTACTACTTTTTTTTCATTATGTGCCACATGCATAATCTGTGTCTGCTGGTAGTAAAAATGTCGCAGCCCCGACCCCTACCCCGGAAGCGGGTGCCGCGAGCTCAGCTTAAAGCCGGTGGTATCGGTGTTTATTAATTTGGTAACGGAAATGAGACATCAGGACCGTAGTTAGGAAATGTTATCAGAGTTTCAAAACACCAAACTTTTATAATAAACAAATGGGATAAAACCCAAGTTTCATTGATAATACATTTATAGGGATAAAACCTTAATTATTGAAAACATAAACTCCTTTTATTTAGGTAACCTTTATAGCCACTTCTTTAAGCCTTTAGTGCTCTCCAGCGGGCTTCTATTAGCTTCACATTAAGTTACTTGAAACGCGTTTAAAAAAGATTTTATCAGCAAGAAATACTGGTGAGTGCATCCCAGTTTAATTAAAACAATTTTTATAACTTTACAGTATTGAGAGCATCAGCGATTACAATGTTTATGTCTACCAATATACTCATTCAGTATTTGTCATATTCACTGATTCCACAGTTCTATGACTGTGGTCATGTAACTCATTGGCTAACTCGTCGTCCAATAGTAACGGATTACAAGTAGTGTATACAAAACCCTACATACCGGCATCAATTGTAGAATACATAGACTCAATCATTGTTAAGTATAATTTAAACATTTGAGGTTTTGGTAAAACAGTTTGGTAGAAAAGAGAATGACTCACTTTGCTAACTTAGGTAATACTATAGCTTCCTGCTGCATTTCCTGGTTATTATCTATTAAACAATGCACACGTGTTAGTAATATAACCCAAATCATATTAGCCATCCTACCGAGACAGAACTCCAACGAACTGAGTTAGGCAGAGCCTTGACATGCGTTACAGAGCCCTAGATCAATCGGGTAGGGTAACGAATATGTGACTGGGGGTTATAATACTTACAACGAAGCAGAGCTTCGCTTTTGAGGGGTATTATTCCTGAGTATTTCGCCTATTAGAGATTCGAGAGAGAAAAGAAAATTATGAACGGTGAAGAATGAGGTCGAGACCTCAATTTATAGGTCTGATCAAAGGCGGCTCGCGCCCCGCGACCCACCAAGCTAAATCCCTCGCGGCCCGCGAGGGACTAGGCTAGGTCCTAGCCTTGGTTAGTCACCGAGTATATCTCGTCCGGGTGTTATGCCACGTGGCGCAACGTGGTTCCGTCATGTTACAACGAGTCGCGGCCTACGACTTTCCTGGGGGTCTTGCTCGCGACCCACATAATTTGTTTTAATTGATATTTATAAATTAAATGTTATTTAGGTTCGTTTACGAGTATACAGGGTACAATTAGGGCGTTTAGGGGTGTTTTAGGAGGGTTGTTATAATAAAACACCCTCGATAGCCTATTTCATCGCAGGGTCTTGGTCTGTCACTACAACCTTTGGATGACGTCCAAATGAATTTACAAATGAATTGAGAAGCCATTTATAAGAGTCAATGCTCTCCGATGCCAACAACCTAGCTCCAAGGGTTACATTTCGATAGTGGTTGTCAATCCCAGTGAACGGAACAAACACCATCTTATACCTGAAATTCAAAAATAATTCAAGATTTAGTAACGTGCAAAGTACACAGTGTAACATACGAAATAGAAATTATAAACATGCGAAATAGACATTAAAACATGCGATATATTCAACACCTAAATTTCAATGTATATTAACATGCGATATTGCCAGTTTACAAAATCATATAACATGCGGAAAATATAAAAAAACATTAATGTAACACTTGTTTGTTTTGAAAGTAGCATCAAACGATATCACATCTCCGAACTCCATAAAGTTACGCTTGCATAACCCATCGGCCCAGAACAAACCAGTTAACCGTTTGTCCTCATCAACAGAATATTAAAACGAAAAATCAACTAAATATTACATTTTGTCAGCCAGCCTGTTGATCACCATGTCAGCGTCATATTCTCCTATATAGCTATTAATTCGAGTTTTAAAGTTTTTGCAATCATCGACCGTGGCACCAACATTCTCGAAACCACTGTATCGTTTCCTAATTATATGAAAAGCTTTGACAGGGCCAAGGTTTAGAGTACCTAGTTCCCATATCATTTCCTCCTGGAATTCTGACAATTTCCTGTAAGCTGGCAGCATATGAATATCGCGTGGACATACAAACTTATGATTATGGCCATCAACAAATTTCTTGACTGTATATGATCTACCATCCACCGAACAAATCATAAGTTGAGCTTTGCACCCAGTTCTAATGGTCCCTCTATTCCTTGATTTGAATGGCTTTTTTTACTTCGAATAAGCATCGTCAATAAACAATGGCTTATGTCCCTATTTAGAACAAACAAAATACTTAGTTTTGGTTATACCACCACTGTGTACTTCACCACCTTTGCGAGTAGAAAACCCAGCTACCTAAGCATATGTTTGGTAAAACACGTATGCTTGTTCGATAGAACTAAATTGCATTCCAACCACAGGTATAGCTGATGCTTCAACCTCCGGAATATAAAGCCTTTCATCTACATAATTAAATAAAAAAGAGATAACACATACGATTTATCAAACTCATAACATGCGATATATTGAAAACTCCAAAAATTCATCATAAGAACGTGCGAATTGTTGGACTTATAGCAGGCGAAATTGACCATTTTGATAATATATTTTACACATGCGATTTATGATATCATAACATGCGAAATCAACATTTAGAATTAACATCACATGCGAATTGTCAGACTCATAACATGCGAACTTAAACACTTTGCTTTCATATCAGTTATCCTCTAATAAACATTCAAAACCTTCCAATCAGTTATAATCATACAAAATCACTAAAACTATTACACAAAAACATCTGTGAACAATTTAAACATCTGAATTAACAAAAATTACCATTCGAAAACTCATTTACACCACTTGTATTTGCATTTGCCGAATTAGGATTTACAACTTCATCAATCGTAACTCTCTGATAAGCAGATAATTGAACCTGATCACCGACCGATCGAGCGTCTTCAAACTCAACATATGTGTTTCGTCCGGTATTGCTCTGTGGATCCATTGAAAACAAAAATCGATTCAAACCCTAACGTAGAAAAACGAAACTGCAATGTATTGTTTGAGAATTATAAAAATTTGAAACTGATATGAATCATAATTACCGGGATAGTGGTGTAACAAACTTCTCGCTGATTGAATGAATAGACTAATTTTCCCTCAGCTGATTGAATGAATTGTCTGATTTAACCTTATGAAAGAAAAATGAATCACGACACCTGTACGACCATGGATATAACGTACATAATGTAGGATAAGGGCATTTGTATCCTACACTTCCTCTTTATAATTATATGTGTGTGTGTGTGTTGTATTAACTGGTAAATGCAATTATGTTTTATATTCATCATTTTCATTCAAAGTGGATAAGGTGTTAACTAGACTCTAGACAAATTTATTATAGAGTAAGATGTTAAAATGGTTATTGAGTTTAGGTCATTTTTACCACTTCATTATAAAAATAAAATTTTTTGTATCTAATTTCCTGAGATTCAATTTTTGTTATCATTTCCATGCAAAGCACTAACTCAGTTAAAATATATTGTTAACTCTCATGGACGATTTTGACAATTCTAAAACCTCAGGGACAATTTTAGCACATTCTCATTTATTCTTTTGTTTTTTAACTTTATAGATTTTATTTTTATCTTTAAATAAAAAAATAAAAATAATTGCAAATAAAATATATTTGCATACACACACATATATTTAGCCAATATGGTATAGCCCAGTAGGTCAGGGGGTTTTCCACTAAGTGGTTTCCTCCTGGGGAGGTCTCAAGTTCGATTCCTACTAAGTGCAAATTATGTAAATATAGGCGAACACCTCTGGGATGGATTCGAACTTGGGGTGAGGGGTCTAAACAGCATATGCTGACCCTTTGGAGTAAGCTGGAAATCCAGTTGATCTACCGTTAACACACACACACACACACACACACACACACACATATATATATATATATATATATATATATGCAGACACATTTATATATTTACACACTTATTTTTTTAATTTTCTTTTTACCTTTATGTAAAATATAATTATAAACTAATGATGTTTGGTACGACGGGTCAATGAGGGGAGATGAGGAACGAGTGCTAAGATAGAGGGGTGGTTGTTGCGGAAGCAGTGGTGGTGGTGGTGACGGAGGTGGAGGTGCAAAAGAGAGAGGGATATAAGAAAAAAAGTGTGTATGGTGTGTGTATACACTGGCTGAGCTAGAATGAATACTCAGTTGGGGTCGTACTCTTAAAATCCAAATCGGTGGGGTCGGACTCTTAAAAAATCAACTATTTTAAATTACAAAACATCCAAAAATTTTCGGTAAAATTATCACTACGAGCGAAAAATATGTGGGGTTGGGCTACCCCTGGTCCAAATAAAGTTTCGCCAATGTGTTTGTATATATAATTATAAATATGTGTGTATATTTATATATCCAATTTGGTTTATCACTACGAGCGAAAAATATGTTAGGTTGGGCTACCCCTGGTCCAAATAAAGTTTCGCCAATGTGTGTGTATATATAATTATAAATGTGTGTGTATATTTATATATATTATGGTTACTTTATTATTTTTATTTTAAATTTTAAAGGTAAAAACGAAAATAAAAAAATAAGTGTGTATATATAAATGTGTGCGTATATATATTATATTTATAATTATTTTTTGTTTTTTATCTAAAGAAAAAAATTTAAAAAATTAAAGAATAAATGGGTAAATTACCAAATTCGTCTATGAGGGTTTGAGAATTTCCAAAATCGTCCATAACTTAACAATACATTTTATTTGAGTTAGTGATTTGGATGGAAATGACAACAAAAATGAAACATCAAAGACCCAGATATAAAAAGTTTCATTTTTTTACTGAAGTGGTAAAAGTGACCTAAACTTAGTGATCATTTTGGCATTTCACTCTTTAGTCTGTCTATTTATACTTAAAGTTTATATCTAGAATCTCTGAAAAACATAAACTACCTAGGAATGGCAATGGGTTGGGTATTGGTAATCACAAGTCCGTACCCCGTCAGGTAATTAATTATCCATCGGGCATCGGGTAAACCCGCGGGTATACCCGTTAATTTGTTAAAAATACCATTGAGACAGCTATGTGTATTTTTTACTCTAATGTTTATATAATATACTATTTTCATAACTACAATAAAGGAAAATATGACCAATAACATACGTATCATATTCAAATGCATATTTGAAACATGTATCTACATAGTTAACTAATTAAGGTAGTACTATTTTGGAACGCATAATGCCAGTTTAAGTATTTTGCATTTAATCAAACACCACACATAAAAAATAGTAGCATTAATCGGGACCCAAGTAATCTCCCTCTCAACTTGAAACGTATTTAGAAAATCCAAAAATTAACACGCATTTTTAATCTGCATAGAAACAATATAACTAAACATAAAATCTTGTATTTGTATGTTAAAGTCTTGAAGACAAACAACAGAGAAAAATATATAAATAATGAATAAGTGTGTACTAAAGTTTATATAAATGGAAAATTAAATTTAAATTAATATACTTTTTGAGTATTATTCCGGTAAAGGGTCGGGCATCGGGCGGGTATCACTAAATCCAATACCCGTACCCGAGATTTTTATATTTTTAATCCCATACCCGACTCATACCTATCGGGCTTCTGGTATACTACCCCATATGTTTCGGGTTTTGAGTATACCCGTTGGGCTCGTGCTTTTTTGCCATCTGTAGAACCCGGTCTTAATTAACCAAAAATTTTATAAAAATCTTGCATATATATATATATATATATATATATATATAAAGTGTAAAATACATCACAGCTTAACGTACATCACGTAGGACAACGTGCATGATTTTGTTCTATAACATGCGTGATTAATGGTTTCAAGATGCGTGTTTATTGTTTTCAACAAGCGTGATTTTGGATTTTGGAGTTATAACGTGCGTGATTTTAACAGTAAATCTATAAAGTTTCTATTCCATCAGTTTGCCATGTTTTACACCATATGAAGTCAATGTGACTAGTATGTTCAAACAACATCTAAAGCTCACTATACTAAAATCAAATACATTAATTTCACTACCACAATTCATGTGTTCAACCCATTTTCCTAAACCCACATACACAACCATGGCTAAATTATTCAAACACTTAAATCATAGTGTTTGATTACAAATCTTCATCAAGGTTTTGTTTTTAAGCATGTACACAACTCTTATTTCACTTTAATTTCCACAATTTATGAAAGAATTACAATATCAAGAACTTCACAAATTTTCATAACATCATCAAATATTGAATTTCAACATATCTTATTGAAGGGGTATGGTCCCATATCTCGCACCAAAGCAGTCGCGAGTGACCATCACCCTTATCAAATACTCCTACCAGCAAGAACTTATCTGCGTATGTGCGGGCACGTGCGAACGCGATTTACGATTCCAATCAGTCAAGTGATGAGAAAACTTACCTTGTGTATGAAAACAACCATTTTCGTCACGACAAGGGATGCGGTAACAACAACAGTTACAGCATAGAGCGATGCGGCTTAGCACCGCATCCTATACGCATCTTCGTCGAAGCAAGGGACGCGGAAACAACCACAGTTACCGCATATAGCGATGCAGCCTAGCACCGCATCCTATTGATGACACAAGTGGGACTGACACTTTGACTTAAGTGGCCCAAGACAACAAGTGGCACTGATAACAGTCATTTGTCGAACCCACACGTAAGCAACGCCGGCACACAGACTGGCAGCCTTAGTGAGGCGTGGCGTCACCTCAATGACCTACAGGCCTGACATACCTACAAAGGACTGCACATTTTCAGTCTAGCCACTCAATGACCCTCCTTCACTATTCGGCTACATATACCCATCCCAGACCAGGTTTGAGGCATCACTTATCTACTCTCTCACACTTACCACTATCACACACTTTGCTCTCAAGCAAATACTAATTCTCACGCCGGAGAGTGGTATCAAGGAACACCCCCACCCCATCCTCCTTGTTACGAGTCACGGTGTGTTTCCCTTGTGCGGGAGACAGATCAGCGGACGATCCGGCTACCGATCCTCGAAAAGAAGGGATTAACCCTACTTGACAAGACCAGTGAATTAACCTCCCCTGGTTAACCACTGTTTCATCATTGGCGCCCACCGCTACTCTTAGCACTTGCTTTCCATCTCTTTCTTTCTTGAAAATCATGTCTGATCGTCAACACATTGCTACTGGGGAGAACTTTACCCCCACAAATGCAGGACCTACGGGGAACACTCCCCTGCCCAGCAAATAGGCCACATTGGCACTTCCGCACAGGGGGCGCTCCCCCCGTGTTCGTTCCGGACTTTTCACAATACACTTCAGTATTACCACCAGGGGTGGATCTCCACACCTGGTACATACAACAACAGGCTGTTCTTGCTGCATCCTACAACAAAGCTTGCGCAGACACCCAAGCACCTGGAGGGCCTACACCCGCGCCATATACACATGCGGCTCGTATCTTGCAATATGAGGGCAGGGCACCAACACACCCCGCTTCCCAGGATAGGCGCGGGCCACATGGAACTTCCTACTGTAGTGTCCGCACGCTACAGGAAGACGACTCCACATACGGTTCCTGGACCAGGGGACCAATACATGACCGCCTAGGCCCACACAGAGCATATCAGCAAGAGTTAGCCCCTCGCCGAGGGTCTGGCATCCACAACCGTCTGGGACCGCATCCCCACAACGAAGATTATGATCGTACTGACCCAGACGACCATATTTACTGCGGGGAGTCTCAATCGGCTTACAGCCAATCGGGGGATTACAATTACTATCCCCCCACACAACCCTGTATGATCGCGCCGCAAAGCACGATCAGGATTTACCATACAGGCCAAAATCCGCCGCCGACAACTCCAAATTCATAAAGGAGATTGACTTAGCCCCACTCACCACGAGCAAACTTCCGCTCACGGTGGGCAAGTACAATGGTTCGTCAGACCCTGACGACCATATGAATGTCTTTATCGGTGCTGGGGTAATCGGTCGTTGGAAAGAGCCCGTTTGGTGCCATTTCTTCCCCCAGACCCCCACCGGACTAGGGAGGGCCTGGTTTGATTCTTTGCCAGTAGGATCACTGGCCTCATTTGAACAATTGCAAGATAAATTTCTTGCTCATTTCAGCCAGCAAAGACGTCACAAGCGCGATTCGTTAGACGTCATGAACATCTGGCGCGGAGAGAACGAAAGTTTGGAAGCCTTCGTCATCCGCTACAATAAAGAGTGCCTTGAAATCGGCGGGGTCGCAATCATTTCCTTCGAGCAGTCAACCACGACGAAATGATTGTGACGATATCAGGCAAGGACGACTTGCCAGAGAAATGGGACGCCATCATGGCTGCAGTCAAGACGTACACCCAAACCACACGGTCTGTTAGACCCAACACTAGTAAAGCCCGTACCCAGACGGAAGGACAATCATCCCGCCAAGAGTCCAAGCGCAACAACAACAAGCGCAACCGGGATGCGTGGAACCATGGCCACGATTCCAAACAATATGCCCCGCGCGGGTATCAGCCCGACGCCAGGGAAACCATTAATGCCCATCGAGAACAGCGGGCATCCAAGAAAGAGTCTCGGGACCGCAATTAGACCGAACTCTCGAAGTCGCCACGGGACGTCCTCCTCACGGACGCCCAGTTCTTGTGACCGACGCAACCAATGTAGTCTAAGAGAGGGCAAGACACGACCCTATATTGTGAATATCACAAAGACTCCGGCTACTCCACAAACAATTGCATCAGTCTCCGCTTAGAGATTGAGCAAGCCCTAAAAGAGGGGAAGTTGCAACACTTGTTGCCAACTGCGCCGAAGCAAACCAAGTGCATCACCCCCAACGACGAGGGCACATCCAACGGCAAAAAGGCTATGTATGTGGCAACCACACACATGATAAGTGGGGGGCTGCAAACAGCCGCGCAAAGCGGCAAGGAGAGGGGACGATGACTGGCGTGACGAACAAGTCGTTTTCCCCAAAGTACGAGGCGGACCGCACGACAGGCGCGCCATTGTTATCACCGGCTACTTGGCTCATTACTATACCGAGAGTCTATTTATAGACCCGGGCAGTACCTCCGATGTCATTTACGAGCAATGCTTAAACCAATTCGATCAAGACAATAAAGATCGGTCATCGGTTGTAGCCGGTGGACTACCCATTGGCCGGGTTTGCGGGGGAAACAGTGTTCCCCTGGGCCAAATCACATTCCCCGTGCGCCTTACCAAAGGTAAGCACACGCGGATCGAGGAGGTAAATTTCATGGTTTTACCGCACACCTCCCGATACGACGTGCTTCTCGGCAGAGAATCACAGGGCGATTTCAACATGATAACATCCGTCCCCCACTCTGCTATCGGGTTTCCAACCGAAACGGGGATAGCGATAATCTACGCCCGCAGAGAAGTCATGTCGACGTACGAGCTGCCTCCGGCCAAGACGGCAAGACTAACACCCAACACTGAGCCAGAAAAGTGGGTACTTAATGCAAGGTACCCCGAATAGACGGTCACATTGGGTCACGCCTTGTCCAACAACACAAGAGCGCGCCTGAAGCAACTTATCTTCAGGAATAAAGATATCTTCGTATGGACCCCCTCTGACATGAAAGGCGTCCCACGTGAAGTCGCGCAACACTCCTTGAATACCCTACCGAGTATTAAACTAGTGATCCAGGGACAACGTCACCTGGGATCCGCAAAGAAGGACGCGATGAACATGCAGGTCAAGGAACTGCTCTTCGTAGGGATCCTACGGGAAGTAAAATACCAGACTTGGTTGTCAAACCCAGTCATGGTAGAGAAAACAAGTGGGGACTGGCGCATGTGCGTCGACTATAAAGACCTTAACAAATCTTGCCACAAATATTTTTACTCCCTTCCAGAGATCGACGAAAAAGTCGATAACCTAGCATCGTTCCGATGGAAGTGTTTCCTCGATTGCTACAAAGGCTATCATCAGGTACAGATGGCAATCGAGGATGAAGACAAAACGGCCTTCCCCACACCTAACGGAAATTACTGCTACACAAGAATGCTGATTGGGATGCGCAGCGCAGGTGCAACCTATCAAAAAACTAATGAACGACCCTTTTGGCGATCAAATCAGCAAGAGTGTCGAGATTTACATGGACGACCTGGTCATCATGAGCGTGGAAGAAGACACCGTGCTCCAGGACATTGCAAGTACATTCCAAACTCTGCGAAGCATTAACATGAAGCTCAATCCAGGGAAATGCTCGTTTGGAATGGAAGAAGGAAAGTTACTTGGATTCATCATCACAAAAGATGGATTCAAGGTTAACCCGGAAAAAGTGGAGGCGATCGAGCGCATGCCATCGCCCTCAACGATAAAGGAGATGCAACGGCTAGCCAGCCGGCTTGCCGCGTTAAACAGATTCTTGGCCAACCACGCAGCAAAATCTTATCCCTTTATCACTACCTTGCGCAACAGCCTAATGAAAAAACAGTTCCAATGGACTGCCGATGCGGAGTGCGCTTTCCGGGATATGAAAGAGTGTTTGATCCAGCTGCCACCTCTCACCGCTCCGCGCAAAAAAGAACCACTCATCATGTACTTATCCGTCCCAGACAACGCGGTGGGCGCGGTACTCATAGTTGAGCGAGAGGGGGTCCAAACACCAGTCTACTATGTTAGCAAGATGCTTAACGACCCCGAGACACGATACTCCATCATGGAGAAGTTGGTTCTCGCGCTGGTAGATGCCTCTAGACGGCTACGCTGATACTTTGCAGATCATGTCATCACCGTCCTAACCAATTACAGGATCTGGCAGATCCTCTCCAAACCTGAAATCTCTGTAAGACTTTCCAAGTGGGCTATCGAACTTGGTGGACACAACCTTGTCTACAAGCCATGCCCGACAATCAAGGGGCAGGTTTTAACTAACTTCGCAGTGGAAATACCGACGAATCGCATCCAGGAATGCGAGGAAGCACAAAACCATACACCCCCGCCATCCCCATCAGACATTTGGGCACTATACACTGAAGGTGCATCCAATGAGGACGGCGCAGGCGCAGGCCTGTGACTCGTCAGCCCTGACATGAAAGAACTCACTTACGCTATACGCCTCGACTTCAAAAGTACTAACAACGAGGCAGAATACGAGGCATTTCTCACATGACTATGTTTGGCAGTCAAACTCGATGTTCAACATCTGGAAGCTCACGTTGATTCGATACTAGTTGCAGGGCAGGTAAGCGAAGACTACGCCGTGAAAGGGGACATCATGATCCTCTATCTCGAACAAGCAAAGCAACTAACATCACTGTTCACCTCCTTAAACATTGTACATATCAACATGAGCGAGAACAAAAGCACAGATGCACTTTCTAAACCGGCATCAACCAGCTTCCAACACCTGGCGAAGGATATACGCATTGAAGTCCTAAAAAACCCTTCAATACCCTTGCGCTAGGTCAATGTCATCCAGTACGGTACAACGTCTTGGATGACACCAATAATAAGATACCTACAATCAGGCATCTCCCTAGAAAACAAAGCGGAGGCACGCATACTATAATACAAGGCGTGCCACTATCAAATGGGGGACGGTATCTTATACCGCAAGTCATACCTAGGGCCACTCCTGTGATGTGTCGACCCTCAAGATGCCACATATCTAGTCCGCGAAATACATTAAGGAATATGTGGCATACATGCAGGCCCACGCATGGTAGTGGCCAAAATCATGAACGCGGGATATTACTGGCCTGGTTTACACCTAGACGCTATTAAGATGATGCTCAAGTGTTTCAACTATCAACGAAATGCACCAAAAACATTGCGCCCCAAGAACAACCTAATCCCCATCACCACCGCGTGGCCCTTCTAGAAATGGGCAATCGACGTGGTGGGACCTTTTCCAGATGCACCGGGTGCGTTGAAATTTATCATAGTGGCATTCGATTACTTCACCAAATGGGTAGAAGCAAAACCGCTAGCCTCTACCACCGCTATGATAACAAGAAAGTTTGTCTGGGAACACAACATCTGCCGTTTCGGTTTACCAATGTGCATCGTAACCGATAACGGCACCAACTTCGTTGCCAACGACTTCCAAAATTGGTTGAAAGAACTAAACATTGAACACATTTTCTCTTCCGTAGCGCATCCCCAAGGGAATGGCCAGGTGGAAAGTATCAAAAAAAGTTTAGACGAAGGAAGAAAGGCACGGTTAGGAACAACCAGGCGCGACTGGTTCGATGAACTACCAACCCAAAGACAAGCAACGGCAAAACACCCTTCAGCCTTGTCTACAGCTCTAAAGCAGTGATCCCAGCCGAAATCGGTCTCTCTTCACCTAGAATGCTGGCTGTCAACAAAATTGACAACAGCGACGAGCGTAGGCTTGACTTAGACCTCCTGGAAGAAAGGCGTGAAAACGCAGCAATCAACGAGGCTAAGTACAAAACCAAGCTAGAAAAATATTACAACGCGCGCGTCTGAATTTGCACGTTCAATCCGGGAGACTACGTCCTTCGCGATAATGAAGCTTCTAACGCAGAGCGCCCAGGGAAACTGGCCCCCAAATGGGAAGGTCCCTACCTCATCCATGAGGTCTTGGGCAAAGGCGCATACAAACTACAGACGTTAGAAGGAGACCCTATCGCAAGGATCTGGAACGCACAACAGCTTCGGCGCTGCTATATGTAGGAGGCTATTTACATTTCCATGTAACCCGATGGCCCACGCGCTATCTGTTAATATATAAACAAACAGTTGCTCCAACATTCTTTATCTTTTCTTTCTATTACAAATGAGTGTTACACTTTGCGGTATCTACAAAAACAGATTGGCAAAATCCTCATTTGCAATACCCATGCAAAGTGGCACTCACACACAAATATTGTAATAGTTAAGCAAGAACAAACGTTGTGATGCCTCCGGCCGGATGTATACAGCAAATCACTTATGGTTTCTCCGAACCAGAACACAATTCCTAGGCCCTAACGGGATAAAAACGGGAATTGACTATTACTTACACGACCATGGTGTAAAGTACTCAGTATTTCACGCACTCCCTAACCAGCGGAACAGAAATAATGGAATGTGTCGACTCACCCACGCTCTACAGCCAGCCGAGTCACACATTAACATACTTGCATATCATCTAGACATAAAAAGGCAAATCGTGACTTATTATTTTTTACACGCGCCTTAAACATTGGCCTTAAATAATATTAACTCACCCGCGTTCACACAAAGTCAAAAAGTAAATACCCTTTACTTACATGCTTGAGCCACTCATTAACACACTTGCATATCATCTAGACATGCAGTAGCGAAACTTGAGATTTCCGATCGGGGGGTCAAAAATGTATATACCAAAAAATTTCTATACGAAAACTACATACTGAGTGAAAAGTAAAGGGGGTCGGCCGCCCCCTCCCGCCCCCACAAAGCTACGCCCTTGTAGACATGCAAAAGGCGAATCCTGACTTAATAATATTGACATGCGCCTTAAGCATTGGCCTTAAATAATACTAACTCACCTGCACTCACACAAAGTCAAACAGTAAATACCTTTTACTTACATACTTTGAGCCAAACAAAAATTTTATATCCCACATACTTATGCACCTAACAGGTATATAAAAGGCAACCTTTACATCGTTTTGGAACATTTACAAGGAAGAAGGCAAAAAGGGGACGAAGGCCCAACCTATTCTACATTTGCACTACTAGTGCCTTCACCCTCCTTCGTCCGGTTAAACAACATGCGTAAACGGTCCACGCAATCTTCCACTTCCAAACATGCTTCAATTCGATCAAGGGCAGGAATGGAAAGATTATTGTAGGTATCTACGATAGCATCAAAAGCAGCTTTGGTATCTACACCATGAAACCCAGATCGTTCATCAGTAAATGTACCACCACAGAACGAGTTCACGTTGTTAAGGCACCTGTTATAACCAGCCTTGAACCCAGCCTGACGCGCACGCTCATTCATATTAGTAACCGCAGCCGCGTTCTCAGGGGCATCAAGGATGGCCTCCACAATCTAATCACATGACAGAAACCAGATTACTACGGCAAACACAAAGAATAAAAAGGCACAAGATACTTATATGCCCAATACCATGCTGACGCATCCAAGCACGATCATCAGTAACCTGGGCAAGGGAGGTGGCCAACCCATCTCTAACTTCCTCAGCCTGCCTTGTCCGCGTCTCAGCTTCAGTAGCGCGGGAGGTCACTTCCTCAAGGATACTCTCTCTCGTCTTCAGATCTGCCTGTGTGCAAAGAAAATAGACAAGTTTAAACAGGCAATCTACAACACTTGTCAAAACAAGGAAACAACTCATACATAGATGAGTTCATACCTGGAGCTCCTCCACAACCTTGTTCAGCTTGGTGCAATCAGCATTCGCATCCGCAAGCTCCTTCACAGCACGTGCCTCCGCCTCCTTCAGCGCAGCAGCAGCACGTGTTTCCGCTTCTTTAACAGCCGATGCGGCTGCGGTCTTCTCTTTCACCAAAGCGGCATTAGCAGCCTTCAGGTTATTTAACTCCCGATGAAGACGGAAAAGCTTCTCATTCTCTCTAGCACAAGATTCCTTCCAAAGCTTGCGCTCATCAGAAAGCAGTTTGGCAAGAGAACGAACTTGTTCAAGGCCGGTGGACGCGACCCACCTTTCTGTTTGCTTCAGTTTCTCAAACGCAGTTTACTCTTTCTCCAATTGCTCCTCGACTTCTCGAGCACTCTTCATCAACTCCTCAGCTTGTGCCCTCAGCTTAACAGTCTCTTCTTCCCTACGAGACAGGGCTGTAAAATCCTCCAAAATCGCATTCGCAATTATGGAACCCCCAACAAGCATGGAGGCAAGCTGATTCTGCAAACTTTGGCGACAAAAGCTGCGAGAATGAGCAGTCTCCACATGGGTCCCCAATCCCCTCAAAGTTTCCCTACACGCAGAGGGATCAGTCATCGCCTCATCCCCCTGCAATATACTCCAAGGGGACGGTGGAAATCAAAGCTACGCACTTCGGAATAAGAGCGATAATAATACTCTAATTCAGACTCATCCGGCTGAATTGGAGGTTGATATTCAACTCCCTTGCCTGCGGCAGCAAAACCAGATACCTTTTCATAAACAGGGGACTTTGGCTTATCGCCCCCTCGTCTTCACCATGCGGGTCGATCAAGTTGTTGGACGAGCTCAACGTATCAAAGATTGTGTCACCCCCACTCTTCTTTGATTGCTCCGCATGCACAGCAGGAATAGTACCTTCACTACTCAACACCACAATCATCGGGTCCTCTCTACCCTTCTTCTGCGCTTATGCATCCACAACCTTAGATGGGGAAGCCGGTAAAGTAGATGCGGAGACTGGTTCCTTCAAAGTTTCTACAAAGCAAATAATATCCATCAGATACAGCGCGGCCATACAACTTGCAATGTATGATAATAACTTACCAGCAGAGCCCGCAAGTTTTTGCTTCGGAACCACCGTCACCCGAGTCTTCCGGAATTTGGGTGCCTTCTCCCCACCGGCAACCGCGGTATCTACCATCTGTTTTTTTTATCATAAACAGGCTTAGTACCTGCGCCGTGCCACTCGCACCAGGAGAACGACCTGGAACACTCAAGCCCTCAAGAGTGTGACACACTACTACGTAATCTTCGTATTTGCGTAAATGAGGACGAAAGGTACCTGCATGCTCTGGCACCAAGGGAGGAAGGGTAACTACGACACTCGTTTTCTTCTTGTGCCTTTGCTTATCAACCACCACGGTCACAGACACCTTGGGAACGCCCGTCGCATCAGGGTCTCCCAGCGTCCCAAGATAACCTGCGGTTCATCACAATCAGCCATCAAGTTAAAAATTACTAGACAATGCAGGCAGAATAAATACACTATACTTTTGCCTTCTTGCAACAAGGCATTCAGTGCGGCTTCGTCAGGGACCCAGAAATTACTAAGGATGGTCTTATTCCATCCTTCCTCGTCCGGACCGCACTTAACAATCTCAATCTTGCCCTCAAAATCAGGGCAAAACATCCTCCATAATGGAGCCTCTACTGTTAAACCATCTGTACCAATTATTAACAAAAACAAGGTGGCAAATAACAAAGAAGAAGAAGAATGCACATGCACTTACCTTGGTTTTTCTCTCGCAACACAGTCTTCGTCTTCTTCCCCATCCTGCCACCCAACATCATCCGCAGTATCCACAACTGCCTATTCTCCAATTTCTTGGAAGCAATAATGTGTAGATGTGAAAACCAAGCTTGTTCCCCCTCTTTGGGGGTACTCAACCGCTCGATCACAATGGGATCCCTCACATTTCTAAACCAAAGCCTGGCAGTGACCATGACCGCCTTCACATAGAAGAACTTGGTTTTCCACTTGGTAATACCCTTGGGTGGGCTCATAAGCTTGGGGGTACCATCCCGCATACGGAAAGAGAAGAAACCAAGCTGCTCCGTCATCTGGTAGAAACATCGAAAGTCCTCTACCAGAGGCTCCACATTCTGAGCACGAAAGGTGTACTCAAAATTACGAGCACGTACCATTCCCAAAGGACTCAATTGGGAAATATGGATGTTGTAATACTTTAACAATTCCACCATGTAAACAGTTATCGAAAGACGAAGGTTGCAGATCTAAAACCAGTCAGCAAACATGCTGACGTAACCAGCCGGAGCATCACCGGCAGTATCACCCTCTCGGGCATACCTGGCACCATAAACAACCGGCAGTTGGATACTCGTCATCAATTTATTGAATGACGACTCCGACCACTTTAAAACTGGCAAGAACTTGCCAGGAGCGTTCACTTCCGCCTCCTCCTCCACCGTCGGCGACGACGACGGATCCGGATTTGCAGGAACAGTAGATGATGGTTTAGAAGGACTAGCCATTGCAACTAGAAAACAGAGAAGAAGCACAAGAAACTACGAATTTCTCACCAGAAAACTCAAAGTTTGATTCGGAGAAGATGAAGGAAACGAAATTTTCTCACCGGAAAATTTTGAAATTTCGAACAAGTGAGGGGAAACCCTAAAAGGTTTCCCCTTTTATACTCATCGCAATTAATGCGATCACAGTAACGGAACAGACGTGCATTTTTGGAACCCATCATAAATCGCCACGTGGCAAACAACGGTTTTTCTGATGGTTACCATGCGCGTGTGGCCGCCCATGCGCCTGACAATACATGACCTTTTGCACTCCTGCTACAGTGAACTCATGAGTTTGGGCAGTGCAAACGTCCTTTCATTTCAGCACATGCCAGCTAAATCTCACCAACTTCCACCAACCCACACGTGCGGTCTACAACGTCTACAGTAAGCGACAAAATGAAGACAAAATTCATATACGCGGCATGCGGTTTATATGGTACCTCATACCACAACCCATACCGCATGTCGTTTTTTACATACCCCCTCAAAAAAGAGAAAATATATCTACATACTAAGGGGGATAACTAAGCTCTTCATAGCTTTACCTCCACACGTGGAATATGCGGAGGATAACACACACGAGCTCGCACAGGTGTGTCAGATACTCAGAACCAGCAGTGTTCTTTAGACTGCGAAAACCGCATCTCAGGAACATGCAAAGCAAGACTCCTTAGAACATCTTCAAGCTTCAAATCCCTCATCTCCGGTTCACTACCACGGAGGGGATGCAAACAGCTTCTCACTAGGGAAAGTATGGTTATGATGAGCGACCGCAAATCAGCAACCCTGACACCTGAACCTTCAAGAGCCCCATCCGGTGGAACACTCTTTTAAAGCGAGTCTTCTGTTACCAACCGCAGACACTCATGAGTCGCTGCGGCCGATCCATGAGTACGGAAATGGTAGCTACGGAAGAGCCACGACTAAGTCATCACAAAGATGCTCAAGGCTACTTCAAGGAAAACTGATCACAATCTTCTTAAACCGAAAGTGGCTACAGAACGAATGCGGACGAGTTTCACCCAGATTCCTAATAGTCTGCGGCGTTCCCGTTGGGCAACAAGCCAAGCATCGGGGGTAACAAGTCTGCTTATGACTTTTGTTTACCTACCACTTGACCGCATAGAATAAACAATGGTGAGCACAAGTAGGCTTATGACCATGTTTATTTGCCCATAGCTCGCCTCAACTACTCGCATTGTTTGACCAAACACGGCCGACAATGCATGGCAAATCCTCACATTGTTCGACCAAACATGGTTAACAATGCTAGGAAACGAGGTAACCGCAAAGGACGTGCGGTTACTTGAGAGCTACACTGGAAGAACACGAATGCCCCACAAAACAGGGATAGTCATTTCATGTCCAGTTGATAAACATAAAGCGGGAACAAGGCTTCAAGAACATTGCATCCGCAACCGCAAAGGTTACAACTGGAGTTGCGGGTATGGAGAGTTCATACTCAGCTCCGGTCACGGTCTCAAAGGTTGGTTCGGCACACCAACAGATGGCGATCGTGTTTGATGACATCAGAAAAAGGTAGATCACACTACCAAGCTAGAGTTATCAGCCGACATTTCAACGTCAGCCTTAAGTTATTCACTGGTCTGGAAGAGACGTCACACGACTCTACCCGATCCCCGAATTGATTTACTAGAAGCAGGAGCAACGAGTCGGGCCTAGAATCTTCTCCAAACTGATTTCAAAGGTACCCAGCCGACCAAATAATCCAGTATTCCTCCCACCTGCAACTTGCATGAGGAAACAACATTGGACTGGGGGGGACTTGAAGGGGTATGGTCCCAGATCTCGCACCAAAGTAGTCGCGAGTGACCATCACCCTTATCAAATACTCCCACCAGCAAGAACTTATCTGCGTACGTGCGGGCACACGCGAACGCGGTTGACGATTCCATTCAGTCAAGTGATGAGAAGACTTACCTTGTGTATGAAAACAGCCGTTTTTGTCATGACAAGGGATGCGGCAACAACAGCAGTTACCGCACAAAGCGATGCGGCTTAGTACCGCATCCTATACGCATCTTCGTTGAAGCAAGGGACGCGGAAACAACCGTAATTACCGTAGATAGCGATGCGGCCTAGCACCGCATCCTATTGACGACGCAAGTGGGACTAACACATTGACTTAAGTGGCCAAGACAACAAGTAGCACTGATAACAATCATTTGTCAAACCCACACGTAAGCAATGCCGGCACACAGACTGACAGCCACAGTGGGATGTGGCGTCACCTCAATGACCTACACGCCTGACATACTTGCAAAGGACTGTGAGTTGTCAGTCTAGCCACTCAATGACCCTCCTTCACTCTTCGGCTATATATACCCATCCCGGACCAGGTTTGAGGCATCGCTTATCTACTCACTCACACTTACCACTATCACACACTTTGCTCTCAAGCAAATACTAATTCTCACGCCTGAGAGTGGTAACAAGGAGCACCCCCACCCCATCCTCCTTGTTACGAGTCACGGTGTGTTTCCCTTGTGCAGGAGACAGATCAGCGGACGATCCGGCTACCGATCCCCGGAAAGAAGGGATTAACCCTACTTGACGAGACCAGTGAATTAACTTCCCCTAGTTAACCACTGTTTCATCACTTATGATCCCCTAGTATAAGTGATCAATAATCCATATTCATGCACAAATAAAAGACCCGATTTCCCCTTCAATTTAGTGATTCAAGATCAATGAGGGGTTGCCCCCTTTTTCTCTACCTATGATGGATGCGTACGCACACTTAGTGTATGTGTTGTGTCTTATTTTCATATTAAAACCTAAATATTCAGTTTTTACTCTTTTGTTCCCTCAAGTTTGAGCTTTTATTTTCAAGAGGACTATTACTTGAGATTAAATTAAGATTTTTATCATTCCTACTAACTAGGTTAAACTTCTCTAGATACTTTTTTTTTTTTTTTTGAACGGCTGCTCACCGGTTTGTCTCAACACGGGTATTGCGTGCGGCCCGGGTTCGAGACGGCGCCGTAGGCGTCTGCGACAAGCATACCAAACCGAGGCCCGGCCAAAGGTAACTCGGGGCTGCCAGGAATCGAACCCGCAACCTGAGGATGGGAACCACACTGGGGTGTAAACCCACCCTCACCTCACTTGTAGTGAGTGGGGATCGAACCGGAGTCTCTATAGAGAACTCAAGTTCTTTCCACCACTAGACCACAAGGTCATTGGCTACTTCTCTAGATACTTCTCCTAATATTTATCATTCGATAAAATATTTGATATTAAATGTTAAATAATTTTCGGGATGTTACACCATCCCTAAAACTACCTACTTAGAAATTTATATCTAGAATCTGAAAAACTTAAACTACCTCTTTCAAAATGATATGAAGCGTAATTTCAATATAAGTGAAACATAAGTTAAAAAACATGATTTGACCAGATAAGAGATCAGGCGACAAGCCAAATTTGACAGGTAGATTGTTGTGAAATCTGACCGGCATTTCACAAATATATCAAAGTCTCATTTCAAAAATATTATGAAGATAAATATAAAAATAAATATTGATGTGAATCTTTCAAGTAATATAACAGCGTTTATGTCAACCTAGGGCTAGCCCGGTTTGTAAAGGCCTAAGGCTGCAACTATTGGTGACCAAAACCTTGGTTGGTTGGCCAAAAAGTGAAAAAATAAATAAAAAATCAATTTCAGCTAACGACCAAGTTGTGCTCTCAACCTTGGTTGATGATTTTATATTATTTTAAAAATGTCACATGTTGGCTAGTGAGTGGTTCTTTTATAATTATGTTTTTCATTTTTGTTTTGTAACAATTAATTTTAGCTAAAACATGATTTTCTTTAATAAGTTTTTAATATTTAATTATTAAAAAATCCGAAAACACAGTGTTGTTTAACTTTTTTTGTGAACATATCGATATAAATTTTATCAGAAACCGAGTTCATTAAAAAAATATATTTTTTAATTAATTTTTTTATAAAAAAAAGAATAAATTACAAGTTTTGTCCTTTATGTTTGTATCAAATTGCAGGCGGTGTCCTTTGTCTTTAAATTTGACGAGTTTTGTACTTTATGTTACAAAATCTTACATGTTACGTTCTTTATCCCTAACCTAGTTAATTTTTTTTTTGGTTAGATCTGGTTACCCAAGGGCAATTTGGTCTTTTTATCTATAAATTCAAAATTATTTTAATAAAAAACGAAAATAAATTTAGGAAACCAATATTTATATTATATACACACTCCATCTATCTCAATCTCACACCTCCCTCTCTCTCTACCCCTCTTTCACTCCTGTCTCTCTCTCTAGAATTCAGCCACCACCGCCCTGATAGCTACCACAACCCCAACCGCCCTCACAGCCACCAGGCCCACCACCTCCCCCACCAATCACCACCCCGTCCACCATTGCCCTCACAGCTACCATCGCCGCCACTTAGATCATTTTCCGGCGACAACCAACCTCCGATGTCTCTCTCAGTACGGCGGCACTAGGATTTGTTGTATATATGTCTGTCGTACATCTCTCGTTCTCTCTATTTCTCTCTAGGGTTTGAACAATTTCTAGGGTTTGATGAAGATTTGGGGTTGGGGGTGCTGCGTTGTGGTTGAGAAAGAAATAAGGCGGGTGGATGTGGTGGACGGTGGTGGTTATGATTGAGGGTGGGTGGTTACGGGTAAGGGTGGGGGTGGGTTTTGAATGTGGATCTGGTGGGTGGGTTTTGAATGGTGGAGGGTGAATGGTCAAACTGAGTTAGCATTATAAAGAACAGTCACAATCCTCTTCAACTTACGAGTTTTTATTGCAGATCCATAATTAAAAAAAGATGTAGGAACAATGTCTACTTTCGAGCATGGAGAAGTTTTTGTATTGGATGATGGGGGAGAAGTAAGTAGCTTTTCAATTTTTGAATAATTAATTTTACTTCATAGACGTGATGAATGGATTCATGTTTCTGTTTGAAGGTGGACTTGGACCTAGGAAACTATGAACGGTGTCTGGATGTCAAGTTGGGCTGGATTAAGCTACTGAAAAATCCATGGGAAGAAAGGGTCTTCTTAATTCTGTTGTTAGAGAGAGAGAGAGGAAATTTTAGATGTGAGAGAGAGAGTTTAATACCGTATATTTTTTTATTTTTAAGTTTGGTATAAAATAGTCCCACAATATATATTTTTTTACAAAATAGCCCCTGGAAATGTGCAATGACAAAAATGTCCTCATGTGCAAGACACATGACCATGCATAACCAAAAAATCTAACTTTATTTAGCCTAAACATAACGTGCAGGATTTTGAAACGTTAAGGAAAAACTCGTCAAATTTAAAGGTAAAGGACACCGCCTGTAATTTGGTACAAACATAAAGGACAAAACTTGTAATTTACTCTAAAAAAATGCATACATGGAACAAATTTGAAGTTGATGAATAATTATGTAGTTTGTATTTTCTCTACCTGTAATTTTACATTTCATATAATCGTTGTAACTTGTTTGTCATTTTTATTAACTATGTTTGATGGATGTATGTGTTTTTTTATTAAAAGATTTCTTATATTGTTGTTATTTATTTTACTTTTAAAACAAATCGGCTTGCCTTGAAAATATTAATTGTAATTATTTTTAACACATTTATGGATAAATAATAAGCATAAAAATATATATTTAATAAAAAAGTTTTAAAGGTTGGGTTGTGAATGTGAGTAGAAGAGAGAGAAATTAGTTTTTTTTTTATTAAAAGGTTAGGTTGGAGAAGGTTATGGATGGAGATAGTCTAAGGTGGTGTTTGTGTTTCTAAAATAGATATGCGCAGGCTCTTCTGTCTGCGCCGCGCAGACCACGCGCAGATATTGTCATCTGGAGATCATTTGTTTTTCCGAAGACGTTTCATTAAAAAACGTTTGTGCGAGCTCTTCTTGGTGCAAACTTGGCTTAACCACTTTTATGATCTTCTAAGGTCTATAGAGGGTTAAACACCACCACCGTCTACCACTACCGTCCACGTCCACCACCACCGTCCACCACCACCACCTACTACCACCGTCCGTGCACCACAGCCAATTTATTTTAGAAGTCTACATACATTAAAAATCAAACAGTCTTCTTATTGCAGACTGTAGAGGTTTGGTTTACCTCTTCTTCTACAGATGTCAGCAGATGTGGTCCGATAGGTAAATTATTTAGGATTTTAGTGTAAAGTAGAGAATAGAGATGATATTTACCGTTAAAAAATGTAATGGCAGTAATAACCCAAACAAAGATTATTTCGGACTTTGTTTTATTTGATGAAATGATAAATACTCCACTTGCATCTTGTCGCCCTAGATTAATTATCCTTCAATCCCGGTACTCTTTAGAAAGCTAATTTTAATAAATTGTTCAAAGAAGTCGCACCTCGAGAGAGCATGGAATCCCTAATTCTAGTTTTTAAAATCTAAGGGTAGAGCAGAAGTGAGAGACTTGTCAAGAAATTTTTCTGTAATTTCATTAACCGTCTAGGTAGTTTAAAAGAAGGAAAGGAACCCTTATTAATAATATTTACGAATTGGTGACACGTTTCTAGCTTATTACACCAATTGGAATAACTCATAGGGCACGCGAAATGCAGCGACAAGGTGTGGCAATAACCAATGAAAATGACTTTTTGGGGTACAGAAGACATTGTGGTGGAGAACATACAGACTCCACACTCGGAGAATTGGTATCAGGATCTGAAAGACGTTCCGTCGATTGAACTTCCAGAGAGAGCCCTGGTTGCTGCTGGTATGAGTCTTTACTGGAAGATGGACCGTGAAGACAAGCCGGTGTACATGGAAGATGATAAAAGTAAGATTTGGGATTTTCTTACCCATTTGTCTCATGTTTGTAAATATCATGACTTTGTTACTCTTTCTTCCTCTGTAGTTGTTTCTTTGTAAGTTGTTGCGTACAAGAGGGATAACGGGAAAATGACAACCATCCCGAGGAGGGCTGGTGAAGCGCTCTGGTATCTACAGATAGTAAGGAATTCTGCGCTTCCTAGAGATGAGAATTTAGCGGCGCAGTCGTCTGGCGGTGTTGGTAAGTCCTAGATTTGTGACTAATGTTGCAATATTACTCTTTGCTGTCTTTGCGTGTTGGGTAATATTGTGATGTTTATTCTTTACATAGGTGAGTTGATTAACTTGGGCGTAGGCCCTAAGAAGAAGAAATGTGTTCCGGCTGCAGCTGTTGCGCCGAAGAAGATTGATGCACCGAAAGCGCAAACTTCAAAGGCGAAAACTGTCCGGGAAGAGAAGAAAGTTATGCGCCTCTTCCCTAAATCCTGGAGCGATTACATAGTGGTATCTGACACATTAGAAGGTCTTGCGCCTGTAGTTGTCAAGAAACCCAAGCCGGAACCTTGGGACACTGCGGATATCCCTGCCTCCAACCCGGATGATCCCTAGATTTGGATTCAAGTCCGGAGCCGTTGGTGAGGGCTAAGGCGGTGAAACGGAAACTAGTTGAAGTTGAAGCTGCGGCGCAGCCCACCAAAAAAGTTTCGAAAAGGAAAATCGGTAAAAAGGGCGATTTGGATGCCTTTGTTACAACATTTTCTCTGGGTGAGCATCTTCTTTAGCTGTTGTTTCTTTATACTATGTGTTAATATGACTTTTATTTTGCAGAAAAGATGACTCCTTCTGTTCGCGCGGAGTAGTCATATGTGTTTAATGATGATCTTCCACCTTCGCCACCGCGTGCGTCTACTGATGATCAGTTTGAGAGTACAGAGGTTGTTGAACCGGAATCGGAGAAGGTTGTTGAAGTGAAAACCCCTGAAGCCGTAGTTGAGAAAACTAACGTTGAGGAACTTGTCGAGGTTGAGTTGGAGGCGAAGAAAGGAGTGGAGATGGAGGCTGTAGACATTGGTATCGCCGCGCCCAAGTCTCCTGTAGTTGAAGTGTGCGAGCCTGAGAAAGGGAAATCTATTTAGGAAGACCCAGTAGTAACTATTCCTTTCTCTGCTGCTACTTCTGCGCTTGTAAATGTTGAAAAAAAGCCCAGCTGGTGCTGATGAGGGCTTTGTTGCTCATGAAGAGAAAAGTTCTCCTATCCGCCCAGAGGAAACCCCGGGGGATTATTATTATTAAAGGTCTTTTTTTGGATAAGAGAGCTTCTGTGTCCAAGCACCAGTTTGGAAGCTTAAACAGGGTGATACCTTTTCTGATTGGCAAATTTTCTGTGATTGGTTTCAGGGTGCTTTTCCCCCTGCTGAGGTGAGGTTTCAAGAAGAAAGATCTCATGATCAAACATACCATGCTTATCTTGAAGAGACCGCCAGCTCCACTTCTACTACCGACCGCATTGTGCGCGAATGGCGCAACATGCATAAGGAGTGGTCTGCTTTTGAAGCGTCGAAGAAGGAAGTTGATGACGTGAAGGCAAAAGTTACCCAGTTGAGGGCTAAGCTGGAGGCTGATCGTTCCAAATTTGAGAGTGTGCAAAAAACTGAGGAATGATCTGCTATAAGTTGGAAGCGAAAAGCTGAAGCTAAAGCCGCTCTTCTTTCGGAAGAGCGTAAACGTTGGAGAGAAATTTGTGAGAAAGATAATAATGAAAAGATGGATCTTCAGACCGGCATCAACAATCTCAAGGCGAAGATTGAGAAGTTAAAGAAGGAGAAGATGGAGGCTGAAATAGCCCGTGATGAGGCCTGCTCTCATATAGAGAGAAGTGAGCAAAGAGAGGTACGATCTTGCGCTACCCTTGCCGTTAGAGATAAGGAGATAGAAGAACTTACTTCTTTTTTATCTGACCAGGAACTAGTAAAAGCGGAACTCGAGTCTGTGAAGAAGGATTTGCAGCTCGAAAAGATTGAGAAAACTGAGACTTCCCGCCGTCTGGCTGAAGCTGAAGGAAAGTTGGAGGATTCTGAAACTGCCCGAGTTACGGCGGAGAGTCTGGTTGAACCTTTAAAGAATGATATGCTGTGGATGAAGCATCGTGGGATTATAAGTGTAAGTGCGTCAATTTCTTGCAATATGCTGATATGGTTGTACATCTTCTTATCTGTTTCTTTGCGCTGGTTGCCAATTCTATCCTTAACTCTCATGAGTTAGATCAAACGGTTACGCGTCTGCTGGTTACTGCGCGTAATGATGGGTATGCCCAAGGATACACAGAATGTACTCAGCATGTTAATAATGCGTTGAAGGCGAAATGGGATACCAGCAGGTCCACCACGGATGGAGTTGACACCGAAGCTGCTCATGTTGCTGCTAAGAATGAATACAACCACTTACACCTTCCCGTGATGGACCTGGTTACTGCTACTCTTGACTCTGATGATTTTGTGGCGCAATTGAAAGAAGTGTTTCCGGGCGAAGGGGATGATGATGAAGACCTAGAATAGGTTTCCCCTGTGTTTTTTAATTGCTGAACATTAGTGATTTTAGGATGTGAATCCTGTCTGTAATGGTTTTGTTAATGCGCTTTTGCGCAAGTAACTTTTTTTGATGCACTGCTATGTGTGTAAATTTTTGTTAATGCGTTGCTGTGTAAGTAACGCTTTGAATGTATGATATGTTTGAATTACAATGTTCTACATGAGCACAATTACTTTGTCAAGGTAAGGCAAATGAAGATGGTATAAAGCTCATGTATGAACGTAGGATTGGACCTTGCGCGGTGTCTGTAACCGTGAACCGTTCATGAGACTTGTGTTAAGTTACCATAATGTTTTTGCGCTTACCAAAAGGAATTGCATGCATTTGTAATAAACAGAGAATGTAACGAACTTTGTATTGATTCGGATAGGGCGCAGAGGCCATGTATTACAAAGTTGTATTAGGATAAATAGTGAAACTTAATTTACTTCGCACGAGATAGTCCTTGTGTAGTTGACAAGTTGAGGAGCTTGTCAAATATGAAGGAACTATGCACACTGAACTGCCATGGGCCTTTAAGTTTTAGCTTTTTTGTTACTTGGCCCCTCGTCCCCGCGCGTGATCTGTTTGATTTCCTTGCGCACATTTTGAACCAGATGGGTAAGGTCCCCACTTTTAAGCGCTTTCTCTATTTCCATGCGGAGACTGATGCAGTTGTTTGTGGTGTGGCCAGTGTCTTTGTGGTACTCGCAATAGAGGTTTGGGTCTTGTCCTCTTTTTTTCTTCATCGGGTGGTGTTTTGAATTGGTAATCCTCAGTACTAAGCACTTCCGCCGACGTCTTGGTGAGAGGCGTCCATTGCTTTTCCTGGTTTTCTTGTTTAGCTTATCTTTGTGCTGTTATCTTGTTAATTGTCACGCGGGCGTCATCTGAAGAGTATGCTCCTGAATTTGAGTCCTTCCAATTTTGCTTGAACTTTCTACCACTGTTCCCACTCATGTCCTGCGGGCGGTTTTGTGGTAGTGGTGGTCTGCTGGAACTTAGATTCCGCTCTGTTTGAGCATAGACTTTGGCCGCATCCATCAATTTTTCCCAACTTTTCGGGAGACCTTCCGTCCCTGATAAGACTTTTATCATACCATAACACCTCACCACGTATTTGAATTGTGCGCGGATCAGGTGTTCATGTACATCACCGATTTCTAATACTTCTTTGTTATACCTTGTTATGAAATCTTCCAAGCTTTCATCATCCCTCCTCCAGATGTTCATGACATCTACGGAGTCTCGAATGGATCTGTGCTGTTGGCTAAAATGAACCAGAAATTTTTCCTTCAGATCTACCCAGGATGTTAATTTTCCTATTGGCAGGTTTTCAAACCATAATCGTGTTGCGCCTGTTAAAGTTTGGACAAACAAATGGCACCACATGGGTAATGTCCATCCTCCAACTACCCTGCGCTAGTGAACACGCGCAGGTGATCGTCAGGATCTGATAGCCCATTGAACTTCCCAATGCTTGAAGGTAACTTCGCCCACTCAAGAGGAGCTAGTGCAATCTCTTTGACAAACTTCGAGTTCTCTGCAGCTTCTGCTGGTCGGTAAATCAAATTGTAATCGTACTCCGCTTCTGGGTTGTAAACCGCGTGGATCTTTGGTTTGTAGTTTGCATGGTCTCTCTACAATCGACTGAATACGCTAGTGTTATCGTCTTCATTGTACGTTTTGTCATATTCATCGGTTTGGGTGTCCCGCTTTTGATAGGAATACGGGCCCAAATGTGAATGGACTGACTGACGTTTGTGAGAGTACTGTTCATCACGGTGACCTCTTCGTTTGGATTCAGAGTGATTGGATTCATGCTTGGTTGTAGATCTGGAATAAACTTTCGTATCATCTACTGATATGTGTGATGGTGCATCTGTCATATCCCGACCGCGTTAAAACAACAAACCGCGACGGAAACATCGGGGAGTGTCGTAACAGAATCATTGTTTCACAACACATGGATTGAAGTTTCGTTTTATTGAATTAAGTTTATTACATTGTATTGAAATCAAAAGCAAAACATGAACAATTGTCTTTCATTATTATTAAGTCACTAAGTCCCCGTCCATCCCTATATGAGTAGGCATCATAATCATCATCAAACATCAACTATGGTACCTGAAACATATGTGAAAATACGTCAGCATAAAAATGCCAACGAGTAACATAGGTTTTGTGAGAGTATCGGATTCATGGTTCGTTTATATGTTGCAATACATCGTTTGACTACAAGAGTCGTTACTTGAAAACCTTGTATTGAAAAGAGTTTGGTATTGCAATATGAATAACCAGCTCAAAATGAGGTGGTTATAGTTTATAAAATCTCGTTGCCATGAATCTTAACCCAAAACATTTGTTTAAGTAAACCAAATTGTAAATCGTTCTCGTAATAAAACTCGTATGGTTTATATCGTTTAGAAAACCTTGTAGTGTAACTTCGTTTTGAAAACAATTCGTCCAAGTAATCTAGATAACGCAACGACATGTAATGTGTTAAAAGCACTTATATATAGGAAGTACCAGCGGCGTATCCACCATGCTTTTAACACATTACACCCGCCCCGTTACCTAATCACTTACCATATCCCAATCGTTTAATAGTTCAATTAGTTCCAATCATTCAATTAGTTCAAGTAGTTCACATAGATCAAATAGTTCCAATGGTTCAAATAGTTCAAATAATTCACATACATCAAATAGTTCCAGTGGTTCAATAGTTCACATAGACCCAGTGGTTCAATAGTTCATATAGATCAATAGTTCCAGTGGTTTAATAGTTCGCATAGATCAATAGTTCCAGTGGTTCAATAGTTCAATATAAACCATAGCATTCGTTTTAGGAAACTCAAAATCGTTTAACACATATGAATCACCCGAAAACATTCGAAAACAGTAAAAGAGGGGACTATGTACTCACATCGAAGTGCAAAGTATCCTCGATCTAATGAACTTAACGAAGCTCAGGCAAACCAAGGAAATCAAGTAGCACCTAGTAATCGGATCGCTAGTTAATAAATCGACACCTAAATCGGAAGATCGGGTAGAATGAGGTCTTGTAAACCAAATGAGTATTGGAACTCATGTGATATGATTTAACAAAGCCTGCATTCTAAATCGGAACCTATCCTAAGTGCTTACGACCCGTTACGACCCATTAAGGTAGCTTACGCTACTTTAACGCGTCGTTCGCGCGAATGCGCGTTCGAGACGCCTAACTAGTCCTATGACAAGTATTATATGCCCTAACATGTTTAAATATGTTGCATAATCAGTTTAAGTGACAAAAGTTAAGTTACATATGCTTAAATACCAATTATGCATGAAAAAAGGCATTTTGGTCATTTTCCTAAGGCATATAAACTACCTATCATAAAACTAATTAAACTAAGTGACCCTAAGGTATAACCTCAGAAGGTTATTCCCTATACAACTATGGTCACAAAATATGCTTGGTCGGATCCTAACGATCGACCAAACGGGTCGGGTTCGAAAGTCTAAGTGGTGGTTTAGACCGCTTGACTTACGACCCTAAACAAGCACTAGACTAAAAGTGACGAGTTAAACATGTTAAAACATGTTTAACTAAGTTAGAAAACAGGTTTGATATCAAAACAAAGTGTTTTGATACCCAAAAATAGCTTCGTTGCAAAATACGCATAAACACGTATTTTGACCGAAACTTTGACTCGTCACTTCGACTAATCAACGTGGTAATCAGTAGGTATAGTCACAAGGGACTATAACTATCATGATTACGCTCACGTTGCAAAGTTCAAACGAACTTTGTGTTGACCAAATTCATGGTCAAAGCAGAAAGTCAAACACTGTTTGACTTTCATGCTTGAAAAGCATAAAAAGCATGATAGAAGCTTAAAAAAGGTCCAAGCAATGAAGAATTTGATCTAAAACACTCAGGTATGAAGCTAAGGCTTCAACTTAGAGCAGATTTAGAGCAAATGGTGTGAAGAAATGAATGAAATCAAGTGGGTATTTATAGATTTTCAAGAACCATTAGGATCGTTTCTTGTAATTTGGGTTTTGATCTAGATCATACAAGTGTTGCCCATGGTTTATAATACAGGGGAACATCAAAAACTATAAAATGGTATTCCAAATCAGGGATCAAGACCATCAAAACAGGCTGGAATGACCAGATTCAAAGTTTCTGTGCTGGCAGTCTGTCGTGGGCCGCGAAGTCAGACTCTCCAGTCTTCGCGCCCCTCCAAGACTAGTTTCACAGAATGTCACTTTTGGTCCCTGCAAGTCCAAAACTTGGTTTTTAATGCATTTTTGACACGTTTAATCCCGTTAACCCCATTTCAAGGCTCTATAATGAAGTTAAAGTATAGGGAACATGAAAAATGCTTGAAAACATCTCAGATGTTGGTTCGTTTGGTCGTACGGCTGCGTTGTTCGGTTAATTACGACGCAAACTCGAACGGACGTAAAAACGATCCAAATTACGCGACGAATGGTATTTTTGCATTCCTATCACTAAAATAAAATATTTTAATGATTACAAAAATTTTTGGATGTCCGGATATGTTCAGAACGTAAGATATGCGCGAAAATGCAAACTTATGCACTTTTTGACGCTTTTAGTCCCTATTGATCAAATAAGCATATTTTTGCATAACGAACCCCTCAAAGTCTATTTCTAAGCTATGTAAAGGATATTTAGGGTATGTTTAGCTTATGATCAAGTTCCGGAATGTTCGTTAATATACAAATCGGCATAGTTTCGCAGTTTGTCGCAATTAGTCCCTGCGATCGAATAAACTTGTTTTCGACACACCAAACCCTCCAAAACTTATTTCTAAGTTTTGTAAAGGTTATTTAAGGTACGTTAAGCCTATGTCACTATTCTGGAGTGTTTTTTCCATTAAACTGATTACATTTACGCATCAGTTCGCGTATAACTTTCTAGAAAGCGATTTAAAGCTCGAAACTGAACAAGAATTGATATGTACAAATGATACACATATTTATACAAATCCCAAGTATGAAACACAATATTTCATTGGTTTTGTATTCTTATGATGGTCATGGAGGCATAGGTGTCACAGCATCGTAGCGCAACACTCGAGGTGCTGAGGAAGCTCGCACCTGAGGTGCAGATCTACGTGATTGTGTTACAGGTTGAGCAGCTTGTGCACAGAGCTGTGCGTAGACTGCGTTTATTACACCCTGGGATTTCACATACCATGAAATCGGATTTTCACCAGGGGGTAAAATGGAACTAATCGGGATTTCCGGTTGTACTCCCGGTGTAACAGGATCATTTGTGTGATTGACGTTGTTTTGGATATTGTTATCATCAGATGCTTCTTCTACAATTCCTTTGACGCGGTGATTGTTAGGAAAATTCTCCGGTCGAGGACTTGATGGATGATTTGACGGATTTTCTGCCATGGAAAACAGAAAAAATGAAAAAGGGATGAATCTAACGAGAAGATGAGAGTGAAAATTGAAGAATCGGTGGGCGCCAATGAAGAAACAGTAATCAGAATTGACCGGAATCAATCAGACCAGGGGTTTAGTTCTGCATAAAAAAGGTTTATCCTCTCGCTTGATCTGGGGGTTTTACTGAGCTTCTTCTTCGGTGATCTCTTCAAAACAGAAAGCCGTTAGACTAACCACGGGGAGAATGGGGGTTCTCTCCATGACCACCCTCCGGCGTGAGAAAAAGTACAGATCTCGATGAAGAAGAAAAGGTAGTGAAAGTGAAGTGAATGTAACTTGTGAGATCATACCTGGCACGACTTATTTATAGCTGGATTTGGGCAGGAAATTT